>JAAAKG020134743.1:0-13750 GCA_010014905.2 Druon quercuslanigerum | reverse complement strand
AGATTCTTTAGAAAGATCTGGAAGAAATCGAATTGGTGTAGCATCAATGCTAAATAAATTCAAATTCTTTATGCTTAACCGGAAAACTCTGGGTAATAAGAAATTTATTTTAAATAACATTTTATTTAATTAATTTATGATGAATAACATTGAGTTTATCAATTTGAGATTCTTTAAAAAGATCTGGAAGAACTCGAATTGGTGTAGCATCAATGGTATATTAATGTCATTTTTGTATACTTGATCGGAAACCACTGAATAAGAGTAAATTGATTTAAAAGAACTTTTATTAATTCAATTTCTAATGAATAAGTTTAATTTATAATAAGCTAAGATTTGCATCCTAATGATTTACGACAAACGGATACAAATTTGCTTTCTTTGGATTTGTATACTTCTTCAGATCGATGTATAGTTGATGGTACATTAACTTTATTTATTGAAACTTCATCAGAAACCTCTGAATACTAGTAAATTAATTTGAAAGAACGGTTTATTTATTCAATTTATAATGAATAACACACACTTGATCAAACTGAGGTGCCTTGAAAGGATCTTGAAGAAATCGAATTGATGTACCATCAATGCTACATAAATTCGAATTCTTTATACTTAACTGGAAACCTCTAGATAATAAAAAAAATTTTAAATAACATCTTATTTATTAAATGTATGATGAACAACATTAACTTTATCAATTTGAGATTCTTTAAAAAAATCTGGAAGAACTCAAATTGGTGTAGCATCATTCGTATATCAATTTCATTTTTATATACTTTATCGGAAACCACTGAATAAGAGTAAATTTATTTAAAAGAACTTTTATTAATTCAATTTCTAATGAATAAGTTTAATTTATAATAAGCTAAGATTTGCGTCCAAATGATTTACGACAAACGGATCCAAATTTTCTTTCTTTGGATTTTTATACTTCTTCAGATGGATGTACAATTGATGGTACATTAACTCGATTTATGGACACTTGATCAGAAACATCTGAATAATAGTAAATTAATTTAAAAGGACGGTTTATTTCTTCAATTTATAATAAATAACACCCACTTGATCAAACCGAGGTGCCTTGAAAGGATCTTGAAGAAATCGAATTGATGTACCATCAATGCTACATAAATTCGTATTCTTTATGCTTAACCGGAAGCCTCTGAATAATAAGAAATTTATTTTAAATAACATTTTATTTATTAAATTTATGATGAACAACACTAACTTTATCAATTTACATTATCAATTTGAGATTCTTTAAAAAAATCTGGAAGAACTCAAATTGGTGTAGCATCAATGGTATATTAATTTCATTTTTGTATACTTGATCGGAAACCACTGAATAAGAGTAAATTTATTTAAAAGAACTTTTATTAATTCAATTTCTAATGAATAAGTTTAATTTATAATAAGCTAAGATTTGCGTCCAAATGATTTACGACAAACGGATCCAAATTTTCTTTCTTTGGATTTTTACACTTCTTCAGATCGATGTACAATTGATGGTACATTAACTCGATTTATGTACACTTGTTCAGAAACCTCTGAATAATAGTAAATTAATTTAAAAGAACGGTTTATTCATTCAATTTATAATGAATAACACCCACTTGATCAAACTGAGGTGCCTTGAAAGGATCTTGAAGAAATCGAATTGATGTACCATCAATGCTACATAAATTAAAATTATTTATGCTTAACCGGAAGCCTCTGAATAATAAGAAATTTATTTTAAGTAACATTTTATTTATTAAATTTATAAAGAATAACATTAACTTTTTCAATTTGAGATTCTTTAAAAAGATCTGGAAGAACTCGAATTGGTGTACAATCAATGCTACATCAATTCGATTTCTTCATACTTGATCGGAAACCTCTAAAGTAGTGAATCAATTTAAAATAACTTTTTGTTTAATCAGTTTGTAATGAATAACATACACTTGATCAAAATATGGTGCTTTAAAAATATCTTATGGAAATCGAATTAATGCATAATAAATTTGACATTAATTAGATTTATCAATAATACATGAATTCTGTTTCTTTATACTTGATCGGAAACATCTGGTTAATATTAAATCGATTTAAAAGAAAGTTTTATTAATTCAATTTCTGTTTATCAAAAATAATTCTTGTTTTTTTTTTATTTTCAAAGAAAATAAGTCATTAATTATTGCTTTTTCGAACTTTAAATATTAATACGTGCTACCGGGAACTTTAAAATCCTATTTGATTAATGTGAGGAACTTTTCGAAAAATTGAACACATGCAATTGTTTTTCTGAATGTATAGTGTATTGAAAAAAATATTTTAACCATTTTTAAAATGTTTAAACAAATATTTTTTTGCTGATATCTGGAAACTCTTTTCTTTTCGTGAATTGGCTGCGATGAAGTGTTGCATTTCCTTGTACCATATTGTTTCATACTCTTTGGTATTTTATACATTTTTAATTTTTTTTTTAATTTAAAAATTGTTTTGGCTAATGCTTTATATTATTTAAATGATTATAAATAAATTGTATTAATTGTAAAATGTTAATTAAAGTAATTTTTTCACTATTTTAATTATTATAAAGGACCACTTCTTCCTCACTAATGTTTTTTAGAGAAAATTTTAAAACTTGAATCATAATTTGCATTAATTAATGTACTTTTTTTATAATTTGAACATGATTAACATTATGAAAATATAAAGAATGCAACAATAAATACTTAACTCGAAAGAAATTTAAAAAACAATAGTTAATTTTATAAACAAAACATAAAGCTTTTAGCAGAACTTACTACCACTCTAAATCATTCAATATAATGTTTAATTCAGAAAATACGACTAGTAAAATATTTCTAGAAAATCAATCGATTAAACAAATTATTTTGGTTTAAACAAAATACCAAAATTGTTAATATATTTTTCTATACACTATGCAGTCAGAAGAATAATTGTATTCTATTCTAATTAATTTTAAGAAAAATTTGGACATCTCTGGCTTCAGTTTTAGAAATTTTGTAAATAAACAATAATTAATTGTTTAAATAATTACATAATGTACTAAAGAAATATCTACACCAAATAATGACCAATCATTAAATGCGATTACTTTTACAGCAATGGTACGAAAATTCGATTTGTTTATACTTGATCGAAATCTATGGATAAATAAATAAATTTAATTAAAACTGTTGATTGCAGTAAAAATCAATTTTTCATTATCTTAAAAATTTTTTTCAATTTAGAAAAGTGATTTTTGCTTTACAGTCGCAAGGCACATAATTTTTTTTATTTGTTTAAAGATTTATTTACTTATTTAAAATTATATATTTTAGATTTTTGAGATTGAATGAAAGTCGAATATTTAAACAATTTAGGGTGTTCTTCTAAAATAAACTAAAAAATTGTTGTTACATTGTTCGTTTCGAATTTTTCATTTTTTTATAATTCAACTAATTGTAGTTAAAAGATAAACTCTTTTGTTAAAAGTTAATTTTTGTGTTGAAAATTTATTTCCTTTTGAAAATTTAACTGCTTTGTTGAAAATATTTTTTTAAACTAAAAATCTAACTAAAAGAAAAATAGAAAATGTAAATATTTCGCTCAATTTTTTTTTTAATTGAGAAATAGGTCTTTGACGGAAAATTCAACTCTATCTATTTTTGTTTGAAAATCAATCTTTTTTGGATAAAAATGTTACTATTTGGTTGAAATAGATGTTTTTAATTCAAAAATTCAACTATTTGTTTAAAAATGTATGTAATTTTTTTGAAAAATTCGTAAAACCAATCTTTTTTATTGAAAATTCATATTTTTGGTATTTATAAAATTCACCTATTGAAGATTAATTTCAAAATTCAGTTTTTTTTATTTGGTTCAAAGTTCATTAGTTGGATTAAAAATGAATTTCTACAGCTAAAAAATTAACTGGAACATTTTTTTGTTGAAAATCGATCTTTTCTATTTAAAAATTCAACAATTTGGGTGAAAATTGTTTTTTTACTAATTAAAAATTCAACTATTTCATTGAAAATTTAAGTAATTTTGTTAAAAAATTTATTTTTCTTTGCAGAAAATGATTTTTTTAAAGCTAATCTCCTCGTATAAAAATTCTTCTTTTCGGTTAAATATTCAAGTATTTCATTTGAGTAATTATTAATATATTTGGAAATTCATTTTTTTAGTTGGAAATAAAATTGCTTGGTTGAAAGGTTAACTCGTTTATTAAAAATTAATTTTTTTTCTTTTTGAAGATTCATAATTTTAATGAAAAATTAATTTATTCGGTAGAAAAATGAGAAATTCGATTGAAAACTTTTTTTTTCTTTAGACGAAGTAGAATTCTTTTACCAAAAATGTAACTATTTTGTCGAAATTTTTATTCTTTTTTGATAGAAAATTATTTCTTTTGGAACTAGAACGTTAAACTGTTTATTAAAAATCAGTAATTATAGTTAAATATTAAAAAATAAATTTTCATTGTTCTATTTAAAAAAATGTAATTTGTAAGTGAAATTGTTTAAATTTAAATTAGGCCCTCTGCTTAATTTAGAACAAAATATAGATTTTGGCAGATTTTGAACAAAAGAATTATAAGCTTTTTGAGAATTTTGAAAGGCTTTAGTTGAAGATTTTAGGAATTTTTTTAATTTGGCAGAATTAAACAAAAAGGTAGCAAAAACTGGAATCATTTTTAAGAATGTTCAGAAGTTCTAAAATATTTTCTAAATAATTTAAAATATTTTATTGGGCAGTTTAACTGCATTGAGTTCAAAATTTGTTAGTAGCTTACATTGATATTTGGGAAAGACAAGAATTTTTGCTTAAAAAAATAGAATCAGAAAGAGAGCATCGTGGTTCTGTTGCTGTTCATGCCTGCTCGTTTTTTTGCCTTGATATATTAGTGTTGAAACTTTGGTGACTATTTTTTACGATTTTTTTATTGTTATTTGATAATAATAAAAAAAGACGAAAGAAATAAAAGTAAAGTAATCTTTTGGTTTCGATAGAAAGATTGTATTTTTTCCGTTTTTTTTTCAAATTAAATTTAAAATCCTATGTAACGTGCGCTAAGCAAATTAAAGTGAAGTATTTCTGAAAATAAAAACAGGAATCCAAGGACCAAATTTGGACAATCACCATAAAATTTTCCCCTTGATATTTGGAAAAGACAACAATTTTTTCTTAAAAAATAAAATAAAAAATTATCTGCTTTAGAAAATAATAAAAAAGAGGGGAAAAATGAGAAGACAACCAAGCAAATCTCCTTTCTTCTCTTTTTTTATTTCTTTCGTCTTTTTCATTTGTATTATTATCAAATAACAACAAAAAAAAACATTTGTGAGAACAAAATTAAAATTCATTAAAAAAAAATTTTTAATAATGAAAAGGTGTTGTTTGTAATGGGGTTTCATTTGAAAGGTCATTTGATTGTTGGGCGTCAGAAAGAGAGCATCGTCGTTCTGTTGCTGTTCCCGCCTGCTCGGATATTTTTTATTTTTTTCGTCATTTTTATTTTTATTATTATCAAATCATAATAAAAAAAAACATTTATAAGAAAAAAATTTAAAAATTAAATGAAAAGGTATTGTTTGTAATGTATTTTCATTTCAAACGTCATTTGGATGTTGGGCGTCAAGAAGAGAGCATCGTGGTTCTGTTGCTGTTCCTGCCTGCTCAGGTATTTTTTCATTTATTTAATTTTTTTGCCTTGATATATTAGTGCCAAAACGTTGGTGATTATTTCTTACTAATTTTTTTTAAATTTGATTTGACAATAATAAAAAAATACGAAATAAATAAAAGTAAAGGAATCTGCTGGTATCGATAGAAAGCTTGTATTTTTTCCGTTTTTTTTTTTTTTTCAAAGTTTCAGTGAATCGTTGAAGACGCAATTGCAGTTCGTTATACATGATGTGGCTTGGTTTTCATTAGTCTTAATTAACAAATTGAGACTCTGTGCCAAGATGCTTTCAAGTTAGGTTTGAATCTCGGATAATTAAGCGTGTCAAGGATCTCTACGATTGAAAATAAATTGAATGCATAAAACGTTCTTTTAAATCGATTTACTATTATTCAGAGATTTCCGATTAAGTATAAAGAAATTGATCCGACGACAAATAATTTTTATCCTCCTCGTGATAAAAATTATCTATTGTTGGATAGTTGTAGTTTTCATTTGTTTGCAGTGTCTTTATTTACCTTCAGATAAATAATATCTCAATGACTTACTGTGTAGATGTATTAATTTTTTTTTAGTTTTATATCAAAGTTTTTTTTTTAATGTAGTATTTATGTGCGTGATTAATGTGCAAAAAATTTATAATGTAACACTTTATTTAATCAAGACAGACGCATTTAGCAGTATTTTAATTTATATTTGGCACGAACTGAATTAAATAACTTTATCGTTAATAAAAATTCGAAATGGTATTAAAATTAAAGAAATTTAAATGAGATTACAGTTAAAATTAAAATCCTATTTAACGTTCAATAATCAAATTAATGTGCAAAATTCCTGAAAAAAAATCCAACCACCCAATTTGGACAACCACCATAAAATGTTCCTATTGAAATTAAAAAAAAGGTAAACATTTTTTTTCTAAGGGGGAAAATTATTTTCTTTTTTGTGTAAGGTGGTTTTATTTTCAGGAATTCTGCAAATTGAAATGGTATCTTTATATTGAATGAAAAATAGCCATTTTTCTGTATTAAATTTTTTAATAAAACAGGATTATAAATAAATTTTTGAATCAGTTTTTCTAATTTTTACAAAAAATTCTGGAGGATAGTCAAATTTTTTTCCCTCTACTATTTTTTTTTGCTCTCGATTTGGAATCATTTCAAAGTCTAGGACTCGTTAAAACTTTCGGTTGCCAGATGCCATTCCCAGAGTTCATTACGCAAGACAATGAAAGCTACCTGCCAATAAACTCTTCTGTAAATAAAGCTCTGCGAAAGACACGATCTTTTATTTTATTTTCAAAATACTAATTTTCTCCATCGTTTTAATTAAAAAAAAAGTTAAAATACTCATGCGTGAAGATAAAATGATCAGTGGTCATCCAGAGGTTTCTTAAGACGAATTTTTAAAATTTTAGAGCCTCCCTGCCCCCTTCTGTTTTTTGAATGTCAAACTAATTTTTAAATTAGTTTATTGATTAATATGCAATAAAAAATTTTATTCTTCACATTTTAGGTTTAAAGTTTATCCTTTTTAGCTGAAAATTCAATTATTTGGTTTAAAATCGATATTTTTAAGTGAAGGCTCAACTATTTTTGGGTAAATGACTTGTTATGAAAATTTATCTTTTCCAAAAATTTTTTTAAAATTAGTTAAAGACTCATGTCTTTGGTTGAAAATTTCTTTTTTGTATTTAAATATTGTTATTTCCTTGTTGAAACTTACACACTTTTTTGTTAAAAATCACTTATTTTGTTGATAGTTCGTATTTATTTTAAAGAAAACTTATCTTCTGTAAATAAAACTTTGCGAAAGACTAATCTCTTTTCAAAATACTAATTTTCTCCATTGTTTTAAATTTAAAAAAAAATTAAACTACAGATTTATAAGAGTTATGCCATTTCCAGCATTCGAATTTTTTAATATGTAATAATAATGTATGCGTGAAGATAAAATGGTCAGTGGTCATCCAGAGGTTTCTTAAGACGAATTTTTGAAATTTTAGAGCCTCCCTGTCCCCTTCAGTTTTTTTTAAATGTCGAGCTAAGTTTTAAATTAGTTTATTGATTAATTTGCAATAAAAAATTTTATTCTTCAAATTTTAAGTTTAGAAGTTTATCCTTTTTAGTTGAAAATTCAAATTTTTGGTTTAAAATCGATCTTTTTAATTGAAGGCTCAACTATTTTTGGGTAAATGATTTTTGTTGAAAATTTACCTTTTTCACTAATTTTTTAAAAATTAGTTAAAGACTAATTTCTTTGTCTTTGGTTAAAAAATTTTTTTTGTAATTAAATATTGTTATTTCCTTGTTGAAATTTACACAGTTTTTTCAAAATCACTTATTTTATTGAAAGTTCGTATTTATTTTAAAGAAAACTTAGCTTCTGTGGATAAAACTCTGCGAAAGACACGATCTTTTATTCTCTTTTCAAAATACTAGTTTTCTCAACCGTTTTAAATTTTTTTTAAAAGTTAAAATACTCACAGTCTTATAAGAGTTATGCCATTTCCAGCATTCGAATTGTTTAATATGTAATAATAATGTATGCGCGAAGATAAAATAGCAATTGGTCATCCAGAGGTTTCTTAAGACGAATTTTTAAAATTTTAGAGCCTCCCTGTCCGTTCCGTTTTTTTGAGTATCAAACTAATTTTTAATTACTTTATTGATTAATTTAAAAAAGATATACTCTTTACATTTTAGGTTTAGAAGTTTATCCTTTTTAGTTGAAAATTCAATTATTTAAATTTAAATTTTTTACTGATTTTTTTTAAAATTAGTTAGCCTTGGATAGAAAATGTATTTTTTGCAATTAAATATTGTTATTTCCTCGTTGAAATTTAAACAATTTTTTTTAAATCACTTATTTTGTTGAGAGTTGGTATCTATTTTGAAGAAAACTTATCTTCTTGTTAAAAAAATTTTCTTTTCAGTTAAAAATTCAACCGCTTTAAGAATTTAATAAAGAAAGTAGACTATTTAGCTAAAAAATCAATTAATTTTGAGTCAAAAATTAATTTTCAAATTGAAAATTTTTCCATTACAATTTTGGTTGAAAACTTATCTTTCTTAGTTAACAGTTTTACTATTTGGTTGCAAATTAACTTTTCAGTTTAAAACTTAACTGATAGGTTAAAAATCCAATATTTTGTTGAGAATTTTTTTTTAAATTAATTTTTTTGGGTTAAAGGCTTATCTCTTTGATTGAAAATTTAATTATTTATTAACATTTTAATAATTTGGCTTGAAATTAAAATATTTGTTTAAAAATGAAAATATTCAGTTAAAAATTCAAATTAGTATGTTAAAAATTCATTTGCTTGAAGATTCATCTCTTTGTTTGAAAATTTAACTATTTTCTCAAAAATAAGTTGGTTTTTTGGTGAAAAATAAATTTTTCTCGATAAAAATTTACCTGTTCTATTTTAGATTGAAATGTTATCTTCTTAGTTTTAAATTCGTCTTTCTGTTTAGAAATTCATAATTCAACTTTTTAATTTTTTGTTACAAATTTAAATTTCTCAATTGAAAATTACACTAATTGGTACTTTAGTATTTAATTTTTTTTAAAGAATTTTAATTAAAATCATCATCTGTTGTAAGAAAAAAATCTTCTTGAGCAAAAAAAAATCAACTTTTTTGATGACAATTTCTTTGATTGAAAAATAAACTAAAAAATCAAAAAAAAAATTTTTGTTAATAAAATAAAATAAAGTTCACCTACATTAAATTTTTTTATTTTTTTGTTTCTAAAAGAGTCATTATTTTAGTCAAAAATTTCACTATTTGTTAACAAATAAATTTTTTCTTGAAAAATTTAATTTTCTTGTAGAAAATTCATCTTTTTGGCTTGAAAATTCAAAATTTTCGGAGAAAATTAACTATTTAGTTAAAAGTTAACTTTTTCGTTAAAAATTTGGTTGATAATTTATATTTCTTTCTAAAGAATTAATCGTTTTGATTAAAAAAATCCATTTTTTGATTGAAAATTGATATTTTCTGGTTGAAAATTCTTGTATTTTTTTGAAAAATTGTCCTTTTTCTAAAGAAAATTTATCTTTTATTAGAAAATGATTCTTTTTTGGTTGAAAACTAACTTTTTTCTTCGTTTCTTCGATTAAATACTTAATTTTTTTCCTAAAATCATTGTTTTTTTAAAACTCTTTTTATTTTTTGTAAATATAAACTATCTACTACCTTTAACGAATAATTTATTATTTTAATTTTAATTTTTAATAAATTCATTATCCATCTGTAAAACTAAGATTTTATCACGTTTGTAATGTTTTTTACAAATTTGTAGTAATTAAGAAATTATTTTAGTAGCCAATCAATTTCTAAAGAAACTTTTTTAAATTTTATTTTTTTTTAATTTTGGGAATTTCTAATTAGATTTTAGTGAAGTGACAAGATTTGACAGATTGAAAATGCTAAAACTAATCTAATCAATCAACAAAGATGAGTTTACAACAAAACAGTAAAATTTTGTAATAAATAAAACTTACTAATTAATTGATAAATTATTTAATTAACTAATTTAAAAAAAGAAATTTTTAACTGATAAATACGAATGTTTAACAAAATTTATTTTAAAAATTTCAACAGAAAATTAATTCGGTCAATTTTCCAATAAAAAATTGGATTTTGAACCAAGGAACAGAATTTTTGAAGGAGAACAAAGTAGTTATGTTTTTGAAAAAAAAAATTTCACCGACAAACTTAGTTTACGACACAATATTGAAATATTTTAATAAATAAAAATTGTTAATTAATTAATTAATGAAGTAACTAACAAAAAAGGAATTCCTAATCGATCAAATTCAACTGAAAAATAGGAATTATTAACAAAATTTATTTAAAAAATTGTATATAAAAATGAATCCGGTCAATTTTTAGATATAAAATTTGATTTTGAACCAAGGAACAGAATTTTTATAGGAGAATAAAGTAATTATGTTTTTGAAAAAAAAAACATTTTCACCGAAAAATTTATTTTAGGACAAAATAGTTGAATTTTGAACTAAATTAGGAATATTTAAATTTTAAAAATTAATTGTTAAGAAAGTAGTTTCACTTCAAACCAAGAAATTGATTTATAAAAAAACGAATTTTCATCAAAACATGTATTAATTATTATTTAAAGAAAAAAAGATTTTTATTATTTATTTTTTTATTTCAATTCAACCCAGAAACACAATTTTAACCAAAAATTTATTTTACAACCAAATGGTGGAACTTTTATCCTAAGATGGGACGGTTAAATTTTCAGTCAAAAAATTTATTTTTTTAAAAACAAAAAAATTTCCAACAGATTAGTTAAGTTTTTATAAAAAAAAAAATTAATTTGCAAGCAACTAATAATTTTTTTACTAAATCGTTGAATTTTCAAGCCATAAAAGCCATTGGATTTTTTAACCAAAAATTTTCTGAGCGACAAAATAGTTGAATGTACAACTAGAATTATGAAACTTTTACAAAAAAAATTAACTTTCGAGAAGCGAAAAAAAAAATTGGAAATGAAAAACAAAATAGTGAAATTGATAACTAAGAAAGATAAATTTTCAACGAAAAATGTAATAGAAAAATTTTCAGTTTAAAAAATTAATTTTTAACTTTAAATTAATCGAATTTGAAATCAAGAAGATGATTTTTTTAAAAAGATACATTTTTTTCCAAATAAATACAAATTCTCAACCAAATAAGTGAATTTATAGATTATGCTCCTGTATACTATAAAATAACAATATTTAATTAAAAAGGAATTTTTATTACAATACAGTAATTTTCAATCAGAAATGGAATAGTCAGATTTTTAATTTAAAAAAAATTAATTTTAAACAAAATAGTTAAATTTAAACTATAAATATAAATTTTCAATAATAAAGTAAGTTTTCAAGGAAATATTTTAATTTTTTACAGAATTGTTCAGGTGTCGAGCTAAAAAATTAATTTTTGACTTCAAATTAATCAAACTTTTAACAAAATAGTATAATTTTTTATCGAATTGTTGAATTTTTTAGCTAAAAAATGACTTTTGAACAAAATAGTGGAATTTTTAATCAGAAAGATGATTTTTTAAGGAACATACATTTTTTCCAAATAAATAGAGATTCTTAACAAAATAAGTGAATTTTTAAACAGATTATTTTATTGTAAACTATAAAATAACAATATTTAATTAAAAAAGCATTTTTCCTTTACAATGCAGCAATTTTCATCCAGAAATGGAACAGTTAAATTAAAAAAAAAAATAATAATTTTCAATGAGAAAAATGAGAACAATAATTAAATTTCAACCATGAATATCAATTTTCAATAATAAAGTGAGTTTTCCAGAAAATATTGTAATTTTCTACAGAATTGTCCAGGTGTCGAGCTAACGAAATATACATTTTTAATAAAAAATGGAATAATAAATTTTGAATTAACAAACGAATTTATTTTCTTCTCAAAACATTCAAATTCTCCAAATTGAATTTTCAACCGAAAATGAAAAAGTTAAATTTTCAGTTTATAAAAACAATTTCTAACAAAAAATAATCGAATTTAAAAAAAAATAGTCGAATTTTCAACTGAAGAAGATTCATTTCCAATCTAGAAGATCAATTTTCTACCGAAAAATAAAAATTTTTAACAAAAATTAAATAATCCTTTCAATAAAGAAGATAAATTTTTGGATCTAAAATCGCACTCTAAAATAGCGGATTTGACCTTCAATGCCGAATAAAAAAAAAACTTTAAAGAAAGTTGTAACTCAATATTTATTATTCGATTTACGATTTTATTAAATTCTATTTATATTTCGTATTTAAAGTTAAAATTAGGAGAATTGCAACATTTTGAGAAATTGTGGCAAGAGGGAGGGTGAATCAAAAATCACTGAAAATTAAATTTTAAATTAATTTAAAATGATTTTAAATTTAAATAAAAAATTGTTTAAATTAAAGTAATAAAAAAAACATATTAAATATATATTAATAAGAATAGTAATAATAGTAATATTCCTCATTATTAATTAAACACTCCCTAATTAGTTCAAATAAAATACTTGAAAGAAACAAATCTTTAATAAAATATTTGAATCCTTAATCAAGACATTCTAAAATGTTGGATTTTAACTTAAATGATAATTTAAAAAAAAAACGTTAAAGAAATTTGTAACTCAATATTTGTTATTCGATTTACCATTTTATTAAATTTTATTTATATTTCGTATTTATAATTAAAAGTAGGGTGGTTGGAAAAATCTCCCATTTTTTCCTTAAAACCCGCAAATTTATTTTACCAATTTTTTTTGTCTTTTTTTTTTCTTACAATTTTATTTATAATTCGGCTTCTCCCATAATCAGGTAGCTATCAGACGCAAGTGCGCACATGCGCCGCGCAAGCTTCCCGCGCAAATCGTGAGTACCTCCCACCCTTTCGAATCCCCGCGAAACCAGAACACCCCGGCCAGTTCGACATCGCGGCAAACATCGACGTGTTGATGTCATATAAATCCCCGTCATTCAAGTTGTCTTTGCAGGGTGAATGCGATTAAATAAATCGCGAATCGAAACTCGCGCGTGACAAAAATCAGCGCAGAATTGTGCCTACGCGTGTGAATATTTCATCAATATCAAAAATTAATAATAACAAAACAAATTGAGTGAAAAAATATGATAATTGTCCTCGACAATAAATAAAACGAGAGTGATCATTAACTGAGTGTTTATTTTAATTTCCGAAAGAGGTAAAACAATAAATAAATAAAATTGTATTCGCTACTATCTTTCATATTTTTGTGTCTTACGGTATTGCAAAAATAGCTCCTTTAGGGACAGAGTGTCATTAATTGACAACTTAGGAATATAATAAATATATTTTTTTATTTAAAAAGTTAGTCGAAATTATATGTTGGTTCATATAAAGGGATTTTTCGACATACTTATTTTTAACTTTTACTTCTTGATGCACTTACTTTCCCATTGCGACGATATTTTATTCGGTACTTACTTTCATATTTTTGTGTGTTACGTTATTGACCAGATACTTACAAGTAAAGAATATGTTAAATTTTCTTATGCATATA
>JAAAKG020134742.1:0-13750 GCA_010014905.2 Druon quercuslanigerum | reverse complement strand
CACACGATCCGGAGGTCGAGTTCCCGAGGCTTTTGTATGAAAATTTCTTTGTTTAGAGAAACATTGATTTTCGGTATATCCAAGTATTTTGCAGTGACTGCAAAATACTTAGAGGCTCTGCTGCAAAGGTATGCTGTGATTTGGAGGATTATTCATTGAAGGGTATTTTTAATTATTGAATTGGGAGTTTGGGTTTTTGAAAGGAGTTTTATGGGGGTTTGTACGTATAGGTAGTTGAGGTTTAATTGTGTTTTTCGATTGACGAATTTTACTCGGTTCAGCTAACCAAACTTCTGACGCAGATTCGTAGATAAGGTCAGTAACTTTATTGGAGACACAAGCTACTAAGGTAACAGTCAGACAAGAAAGGGTTCTGTCTCCCAGGCCCTGCAGGGTCGATCCCTGGAATCCAGAGTATAGGCGATATCTCTTATCTTAAAAAGGGAGGGAGAGCTATATCTTCTGAGCCTACGAGACTATTCTATTTTAGGAAAAAGCGATGGTAAAGCTAAAATATTGTTTCTCATACGTTCCCGCTTTACACCATAATAATTTTTATTGGGAGGCGGATTCAAAACTTTATATATAGTTGGCAATTGTTTGCAACGTTTTTATCCAACTTCGGATAAAAAATATCTGGGACTTACTGTATTGTCACAAATATAAGCGATTAAGGAAATCGGCAATACCAAAAAAATAGACAGGCGCGTAGGAAAAATGAGAGAAGGTGTTTAGAACTGTGGAAGAGGGGGTGAAGGTAAGTATTGGAGTTAGGGTAGGGACAGAGATGCGAGGTGGGCATCCGGAGTGAGATTGGTGATGATGAGGTGGGCAGTGGAAGAGAGTGAAGGAATGTTAATGGTGATGATCAGGAGGGGTTAGACGAGGTTGAATGACACCAAACTTCATGAATATCAAAACCAATAGATAAACAATACTTAATGGTAAACAATTGCAGGTTTAAATGGGGATTCATCTCAAAATTATTAATCCGATTCCATCTATACAAAATAGGTATGCTGCTTAACGATCACTAGGTTTATTTTAAGATTCCAAGACCTTATACTTGTGCGATTATTATTATTGTATTATTTATTTATCATCACTATTCATGTGCGAATACTTTAAGGTGTCAAGTTGTTAAGACTTAAGTTAAACCTCGAAGTGGCGGTACGAAGGCGAAGCCGGAGGGTCAATACACCTCGACCAAGGACACGTTCTAGGTTCAGCTACTGACACAGGGAAAAACATATGAATACCGTTGCAGCAGACATTACACACGAAAGTCGGGGCAAAAAGTCCTGAAACGTTGAGCAAAAGACAGTAACATTCTGAAACATTATACTTGTAAAATTATGGTAGTTTAATTTTTGTAAAAAAAGGTTTGTCTTTCCTGTGATAGAAAATATGTGAAAAAACACGAGGAAGAATGAATGATAACAATGTAAAAAAATGATCTCGTCTCTGAATAGAGATTTCAAGATGTAATCTGGCTTAAAAGAAGCTTCTCGATTCAGCAGTTTCATTTCAACAAATGTAATGGCCAATAGATTAATGTCTGAATTAAAAGAGTTGGAATTATCACGATCTTAATGAATTTCAATACTAGAAAACTCGTACTAAAAAAAAGTTCTTTCTCGGCATTGTCTAATTGAAGCGTGAAACAGAACTCTTAAAAAAAGCGCCAGGCTCCCGGAAGCCATAGGTGTAGACTTTAAACGCTAAATAGCGCTTTGCAGATTCATAATGTCTTATATGTGTAGTGAACAGGAGATTCAGTCTACGCCGATGGCTTTCGGAAAGCTGAACCTTTTTTTGTTGCATGGAACTGTTAGACGCTTAAATTTTACAAAGCCGGGAAAGGACGCTTTTTCAATTAGAGTTTACAATATTGTAACTCATTAAGATAGTGATTATTCCGAGGCTTTTATTTCAGACATTAATCATTTTCATCGAGCATTCAACTTTTGAGATGAAACCGCTGAATCGAGAAGCTTCCTTTAGGCTAGAATTCAACTTTTAATCTTCATCCAGAGACGAGATAATTATTTTTTTTACATTTTTAGCTCTAATAATTAAGATAATCCTTAAATTGATGTAACACATTACCCTTTGTAAAGTACGCGAGTTAAAGAATACTTACGATTTTTCAAAGGACTCCGCACAAAATACATTGCCAAATTGTCTCCCGTCAAATTGGTTGAAACTTTCAGAAAATAATGTTTTCGGCATGCCGAACAAAAGTTTCCGGTGGCATTTCAAGATCCTATGACTAGTTTCTGAGCTTTAGTTGGACATAATAATAATCATTTCTCAGAAAACTTTTTCCTATCAAAAAAAAGACATTTTCTGCTGTATCTGAAACTTTTGTTTATATATAGTATATAACGTGCGTATTTATGAAATTTACGGTATTTAAGAAATTGAGAAAATTCGAGGGATTCGCAGTATGCACAAAATACAAGGAATTCAAGAGATTCAAAAAAATCATGAAATTCCCGGAATTTACGGAATTCAATAAATGCATGGAATTCAATAAAATAAGGGTTATTCACGGAACTCACGCAATTTAAAGAATTCATGGAATCCAAAGATTTAACGGAAGTCAAGGAATTCACGGCATTCAACGAAATTACGGAATCCAAAGAATTCACGGAACTCAAGGGATTCATGAAATTCAAGAAATTCGTGGACTTCACAGAATACGAGGAATTCACAAAAATTATAAAATTCACGGAATTCATGGAATACACGGATTCCTTGAATTTCACGAATTCCATAAATTCCTTGAATTCTTTTAACTCATTAAATTCCATGAAATCCATGAATTCCGTAAATTTGTTGAAGTTCGTGAATTTCATTAATTCCGCGTATTCTCCCATTTTCGTTTCCTTCGTGAATTCCTTCATTTCCATGAATTCAGCGAATTCCGTGAATTCCCGGCGTTACATGAACTTCGCGAACTCCGTAAATACCGTAATTACAGTATATTCTTTGAATTCCTTTAACTACGTAAATTCGATGGATTTCGTTAATTTCTTGAATTTCATAAATTCGATGAATTGCGTGAATTCCGCAAATCTAGTGAATTAATTGATTTGAGTGAATTCCTTGAATTCCGTTATTATAGCGAATTGCTTGAATTCCATCAATTCCTTGTACTCCTTCAATTGCATGAATTTCGTGAATTGCTGAAATTCCTTGAATTCCATTAATACCGTGAATTTCCTGAATGTCATACATTTGGTGGATTCCTTTAATTCCGTGATTATCATGAATTCCGTGATTATCATGAATTCCTTGAATTTTATGAATTCTTTGAATTCCATAAATTCCATGACTTTCATAAGTTTTGAGAATTCCCAGAAGCCCTTGAATTCGGTGAATTCCTTTAATTCAAGATTTACAACACTTACAATGCATGAATTGCAATTTCTTCTTTCCAATACCATGTTTGCAATTTTACCTTACACTTGCATTGTAGAAGTCGTATAGAAGTGTTGTAGAACAGGCAAAATAAAGATCAAATATGCGAAAATGGCTGAACTCTGTTGTACTTTTGAATAGTTCCTATTGTTAGCACTACCTACGAACAACGTCATAGGATTAGGTGCCCTTTGGGGTGCTTGATTAAAATGAGTCACCTTGTCTCTCCCTAGTCGGGGTGATGACTACAGTGAGTTCCCTTGCCTCTTACTATTGAGACCACAACCGACTAGTGAGAGGCAAGCGGACTCACAGTAATCAAGCACGACGAATAGTGAGAGGCAAGGGGACTCATTTTTAATCAAGCACCCCCAAGGAAACATTATCCTATTGAGTCCACGTCGTTGTTCGTGGGTAGTGCTAAAAATAGGAAGTGTTCTAAACTTCAATAGAATTAAGCCATTTTTGCATATTTGACTTTCATTTGTCTCTACGAAATGATCATTTTCCTTCTTTTCAAACCCCTGTTCAATATAACGGCTTCTTTTCATTACGCGCTGCGCGCCAAGTTTGAGCAGGCCCATGGCGCGCAGGTACGCTCTGGCGCTTCGCGCTCTTTTTTGTACGTTTAATGCGTACTCTTTAAGTACATTTTTTTAAATATCATAAATATTATAACTTAAATCGAAAACTGTGATTTTAAATTCTGAGGAATTACAGTCATAAATTGTAACCGAAATTATTTCGATTACATTCTCATTGCGAGAACTCGCCCTTCGCGTTTGATAATTTGTATCCAATTGAAAAACTACATCAAGATAATTTGTAAATTTTGTTAAAATCTACTAAAAACAACGCTTAAAGCTTACAGATCTCTTAAAAACAAAAATTGCATCTTTTCGAAAATCATCGAACTTTATGAACTTTTGTCTAATTAAGAAATTTCATAAGAGTAGTTTTGAAATACATATAATCTATATCTAATAGAAATTTGGATTGATATTTCTTAAAAATGTCATTAGGATAATTTGCAAGTCTTTTTGCCGTGTACAAAAAAGTTTAACAAAAATTTCAAAAACTCATAAAATATTCATTTTGAAATTTTGAAACAGCTCGAAATTTTTTAGTTTTTGTCTAATTAGAAAATTTAACTAAGATATTTTCTAATTATAATTTATATCTAGTGAATAATTTAAATGACATTTTCTAATCTATCAAAAAAATATTTGTTTCTATTTTTCTGAACATTTTCAACATTTTCAAAAGTATATAACTTTTCTAATTTTCACCGAAATTGAAAATTTTATTAACATAATTTGCAAGTATACTACCCGTTCATAAGGAACTTTTGCAAAAATTTCTAAAATTTGAAAAAAAAATTTTAATTTTGAAAATGCTCTAAACTTTTTTATTTTCGTTGGAAATATCTGCTTAACGAACTTAACCGTCATTTTGGGAATCTGAAGAAGTGTATCAAAGGCAGACTTGATTGGACAAATCCTTCAAAAGTTAGCGTAGCTACGAGATGTAGGTAACCATACAGATATACAGACAAACATACAGACAGAGACCGGCAAAATTTTGTGACTTTCGGATTCTGTGAGTGCCGAAACGTAAAAATCCGTTAAAAACCAGAGATCGAAAATTTGGACGAGTACATTACACTCTCAAGAATGTGAATGTAAAAATCAAATTGACCTCTAAATGACCTTGAACATCACATTCAAGTTCAAAGTCATTGGTACCTTTGCGTAATCCACTATGTACCCGACAACTTTTGCCTGAAGAATTTTTATGCATCTAACCTCTATTTCGAGATATATCATACTATAAATTAAAATAGTCCACGAAATGCAGATTTTAAAGGAGTTTTCCGGAAATTTCCAAGATTTTTAGAGCTTTTTATACCTTGTTTTAGAGACAGAGTCTTTACACTATAATTAAATATCATTTTCAATTAATTAAACCTGATAAAATCTCTAATGTACGTTAAGTTTGACCTTCTAGCTTATTCTACGTATGATGATGGAAATGTGTTATATTGCTGGGAATGGTCAATTTAAGAAATGTCGGGGAAAAAATTGTAAAAATATACCACCCTGTTGTAAAGCGGAACAAATTCTGAGAACGCGTGGTAACTACGGTCGTCACCCCATCAAGTGAACCAGCGATCGGTCCTTCAGTCAGTATTACTTCCAGAGTCCTTTAAAAATTAAAACAACGTTCTTTTAAATTCTGTAAGTCGGTTAACTGGAGGACCTCTGAGAACGCTTTCTCAGTTTTCTTTCTGATTTAAAGCAGGGTGGATGTCTCTATTTTTCTACGTCCAAAATTATCCTTTTATATTAACAGAAATCAGTTTCATAAATTGCACTCATTTGCCTTTTCTGTTTTTTACCCATTGACTTCATCTCAAACTTTAAAGTGTGTGTCTCTGTGCAACGTGCTTGTGATTATTATTGTATTTGTGGGATTACGAAGTGATTTACTTACCGGCGATCAGCTCATCCTTCTGTAACGGAAGAGGACGATCACACAGAGAGGTATTTGATGATGAGGGTGGGAGGGGGGAGAGGGGAGCTGCACGGCGTAGCAATACTAATATCGAGTTCGGTTATCCTGCACCGGTGTAGTCCGCCCTGCACCAAAGCAGGTCGGACTGAGTACGCCACTGCAGGATAACCGAATACGCTATAAGTTTATGCATAACATTTTTTGGCCATCAAAATTACATACCAAACTTTAATTTTAATTTTATTTATTTTACTACAAATACTTGGTTTAGGCATAAAATAATCCACATGTTCATGTAGTCTAAAGCAAATAGCCACAGTAAAATAGACTTTGTTTTTGCTGATGAAAGACTAAGAGAGTTAGTCAAAAATACAAGGGTGATGAGGGGTTCTGAATGTAATAATAATCATTATCTTCTGGTCTCCAAAATTAACTTAGGTCAGGGATGGAGAAAAACGAGCACCAAGAAAACGAAAAAAATGCGAATCAAAGTTGAGATTCTACGGAAACCGGATGTGCGAATTGATTTTAAAAATAAGATAACCGAAAGCATAGATAGGACAACTTGAGAGGCGCTTATAAGAAACAAAGATATAGAGGGCTTATGGACTAAGTTCCGAGATACGATTGTTATATGTACGATCGAAGTGTGTGGTACCGCGGTTGTAGGAAGAATGCCTGGTGATGCATTGTGGAATGATGAAAATCAGGCTGCCCAAAAAGCAACAAAAAAACAAGCGTACAGAAGAACTCTGAACATCGCAGATCTTAACGATGAGGAAAGAAATAGACGTAAAAATGATTGCAGACACAAAAAGAGGATAATAGAACGATTAGTAAAGGAAAGTAAAGTTAAAATTGGAGCAGAAGAATAAAAGGAAATACAAAACGACTTTGAACAAGCAAGAAACTGCTTCATAAAAAATGAAGATGCGTTAGAAAACTCAATTGAGCAAGGCTGTGTCAGTGAAGTTAGTGATTTAATTAAGAACTTGAAAAACGGTAACGCTGCAGGGTTAGACAGTGTTAACGCTAAAATGTTCAAATACGGTGGCGAGTACATACCACGTAGACTATGCCAATTGATAAATTTATGTATCGAGACGAGAGGAGTTCCAGATGACTGGAAAAAAGCAATTATCGTACCAATATACAAAAGAAACGGAGATAAAAGCGACTGCAAAACTGACAGAGGAATCAGCTTATTAAGAACCGCATAAAATATACTCAAAAATACTTATTCGTTGGGTAATGAAAATAACATAAGAAAACACTGCAAAAAATAATGGCAATTTTCAAATAAGAAAATATGTGATTTTCCCCATACTTTTGAATATCGCATACAAGCATGGCAATTTCCGTTTTTCACTTGTAAATTTTCTCAAAAATCCTTATTCGTAGGATACTGAAAATAACAGAAGAAAACACTTTAAAAGATAATGGTAAGTTTCCCATTGAAAGTATGTCATTTTTTCCATACTTTCGAATATCCCATAAAAGCATTGCAATTTTCCGCTCTTCACTTTTAAATTTCCCATACACGTCGAGAATCCCGTACACTGGTATAGGAAAACTTCCATTCCTGCACGGAAATTTGATGCGCGGCTGTAGAATGTGCAGCTGAGTGAACCGCGCATGCGCGGTAACCATAGGGCATGGGGGAGAATGAGCAGAATACTCGTATAATACAATCATGGCCTCAATCGTGTAATTCCTAATAGTTTTAGTACAAACTTGTAAAATATTTTGGATTGTTAGTAGTGAAAAGTTAAATAATGTGAGTTCAATAAGATTTAGAGCCGATTTCACGAACTCTGATTAAATCCACGATTAACTAATTATGATTATTTTTTAACCAATGATTAAATGTGCGTTAAGCAGCGATGCGTTCTACCAAGCATTTTCAACCTCTGATTAGGTAATAATATACACTGTTCGCAACAAAGTCTAGTTTCTACGTCTTTCTGTTGTAACGGCGACTCTAATTGGTTATACGAAATTCTTCCTTAACACTC
This sequence comes from Druon quercuslanigerum, assembly GCA_010014905.2. Classification (NCBI taxonomy): domain Eukaryota; kingdom Metazoa; phylum Arthropoda; class Insecta; order Hymenoptera; family Cynipidae; genus Druon; species Druon quercuslanigerum. Next base: position 5,795 of record JAAAKG020134742.1, on the reverse strand, counting down.
GGTGCCACATTATTTAAGCGCTATCATATGATAAGCTTCCCAAAGTTTAAATTTACGTGTGGTTAAAGTGCAATAGAAGAGAAGTGGCAATTGTGTTGTTTACAAAATAAAATAAAAGTGGTGAATATTATGGCAGACAAAGTAGAAGATGTGAGTACAAAATAATCATATATTTCTTTGAACAATCGAGTCTTTTTTTAATTATTGGGTTTATCTAACCTCAAATTGTACGCAATGCAAACGCCAACTAGGCTTTTTTCAATTACCAATCAATTCACTCGTTCTCTGAATATTCGTGGTCTTCTCTGAACGTGAATAAAATTTCATCATCATAATCAGATGAGGATAAAATATCATCGTAAAACAGAGCCATATTTCCTTCCTGTGTATTACACTCACTGCACTTGCACTTCAATTTCGGGGTTATGTTACTTTAATCACTGATTAAACGCCATTACCAGCCATTATTGAATATGAAATCGGCCCTTAGTGCAATTTGAAATATTTTACAAAAGGAAGGAGGAAGCAACAAGCGAGAGAAAATTCTAGAAAAGCGTGTAATTCATTATAGTTTAAAGTACACACTTGCGGGACATTTTGGAGTTGGAGCAGTGAAAAAGTTAAATATTGTGAGTGGAATAAGATTCAGTGCAATTAAACATTTTTCAATGTAATGTAGCATAAGTAAAGTTTTGGATATTTCCATAAAATGTTTTAAGAATAAAAAGAAATAATTTAATATTGGCATTCAATTTTCTTATGGAAGAAATACAAAATGGGTATGGGAAAAATACAACCCTGGTATCGGAAAAATCCCATACACGTACAACTATTTTCCCATGCCGCTGTATGGAAAAATTTCAATACGATTATGAGTTAAATACTTCCAATAAATGTATGGGAAATTTACCATCGATTTTTCTTGCAGTGAAGATTTGGGATGTCTAAAATGGGTTTATGTCAGGAAGGTCACCTGTAAAAAATAATCGTAATTATGGAAATTTTCCCTTGTTCACTTGTTAATTTCCCATACACGTCGAGAATCCCATATACTGGTATGGGAATACTTCGAATCATGTATGGAGCTTTGATGCGCGGCCGTAGAATGTGCAGCTGAGCGAAGCGCGCATGCGCGGTAACCATGGTGAATGGAGGAGAATGAGAATACTCGTATAATACAATCATGGACTCAAGCGTCTAATTCCTAATAGTTTTAGTACAAACTTGTGACACAATTTGGAGTGTTAGTAGTGATGCAGTTAAATATTGTGAGTGCAATAAGGGTTAGTGCAAGTAGATATTTTTCACAACAAGAAAAAGGAAGCAACAAGAGAGAGAAAATTCTAGACGAGTGTATAATTCATTATAGTTTAAGTACACACTTGTGGGATATTCTGGAGTGGGATGAGAGTGAAACAGTTAAATATTGTTAGTGGAATAAGACTCAGCGCATTTAGATCTTCTTCAATGTAATCTAGTATAAGTAAAGTTTTGGATATTTTAATAACACGCTTTAAGAATTAAAAGAAATAATTGAATATTATCTTTTAATTGTATAATGGAAAAAGTACAAAATGGGTATGAGAAAAATAGATCCAACGTATAGTACAATTGTCATTCTTTCCATCTTTGGGTATGGGGAAAATACAACCCAGGTATGGGAATAATTCAACCAATGTGTCGGGCAATTGGCATATTTCCCATACCCAAGTATGGGAAAATACTAACACGGCATGGGAAATTTCCCATACATGTGCAAATATTTTCCCATACCGCTGGATGGAAAAATTCAAATACGTGTATGGGTTAATTACTTCCAATACATGTATGGGAAATTTACCATAGATTTTTCTTACAGTGTACGGATCAAATATTTAGTTTAAGGAAAATCACAGAAAAAAGTTTGAGAGTAGTTAAAAAAAGTTTTCTGTACATTTGTTGTCCTAAAAAAAGCTATCGACAAGGTAGATAGAAGTAAACTTTGGGAAGTCCTGAAAGAGTACGGAGTAAATGGATGGCTCCTACATGCTATAAGAATAATATATATGGGTGGCAAAGCGAGTGTAAGGGTGGATGGGAAATTGCGTGACTGGTTCGATATTATGCAAGGCGTTAGACAAGGATGCGTTATGTCTTCATGGCTATTTATATTATTTATGGACAAGTGTTTTAGAATAGCTCTTTTCGACGAAGAAGGTGTGGATCTCGAAACAGTAAGGCTACGTGGGTTAGTGTTCGCAGATGATAAGGTTGTTATGGCAGAATCTATCGATCACTTGCAAAGAATGTTGAATAAACTGAATGCAAGCATGAAGAGCATAGGCGTCAACATTAACGCAAATAAAAGAAAAACTATCATATTTAAAGCAAAGAGTGAGAAAACAATATGAAACATTGTATTATATGATAAGATAATTGAACAGCTTGATAAATTCGTATACCTTGATAGCTTATTCACTAGGGACGAAAAGATAGATAAGGAGGTAAATAGGCGCATAGACGAAGGTGAAAAGGTTATTGGTATAGCAGGCCCCCTTATCCGAAGTAAAAATATATCAAATAAGTCTAAGATTGCAATATATAATTCTATGTTTGTACAGAGAGTACTATCCGGCAGCGAGAGATGGACCTACGAAGAAAAAGATAAGTGTTACATTAAGCGATTGACATGAAATTATTGCGAATAACATACGGGAAAACTCTGATGGACAAAGTGAGTAACGACCTAATTCTTAATGAATGTAGTGCAGAAGAGACACTAGCTGACACATGGGAAAGAAATCGGTTCGGATGGTTCGGGCATGTTGAGAGAATGAAAGATGAACAGCTAACGAAACAAGTGTATCATGGCAAAGTGAATGCCATCGTGCCCAAAGGCAGACCGCGGAAAGAATGGATAGAATGTATGAATGAGACCCTAGTTAGAAAAGACATAATAAGAAGCCACAGAAACACGAGAGCTAGCATGCAAAAAGGCATGGACGTGAAAGAAGCTATAGAGAAGTATGCCATGACAGAAAAGCATAGCGGCGAATAGTTAATTAAAAATGTCTCAGTAGGTTAAATGACGCCTAAGACAAAAGACTTTGAATACTAATGGACCCGAGTTCATTCCCAATCTAAAAATTCTATATACCCCATCCTCGCATTACTCCCATCTCCACCGAATGAGTCACGTCTACCACGAAAGGAAAATGGCTTAATAGTGTCATAAAATAACCAATAACCTACTAAACTTGTTTAAATTTGATATCTGGCACTGAGGTGGAACCCTATCCGTGGTCGAAATGTTTGCCAGTTTAAACTTTTTTAAGAAATGCACGTTTTATAATTAAGTATAATTGTAACAGCCTAATGACAATGAAAAAATGAGAAAACGAGACGTTAACCGAGCTGCTTTTTTGCTCGGTTAAAGAAATATTATTTGAAAATGATACTTTTGTGGCAAAAAGTGATTGTAATTGATTGAAAATGTAATATATATCTTGTTATCAATAAAAAATAATGATTAATAATAATTGTGGAAAAAGTGAATGTGATCAATGAAAAGAACATATTACACATTTACAATCAATTACAATAATTTTTTGCAACAAAACTACTAAAAAAAGTACGAAGTGGTTGAGACAAGATATTGATATAAACAAGTATTATCAAAAATGATTTTTTTATGATAAAAAAAATATATATTATATTTTAAATCAAATATAATCGCTTTTTTGCCACAAAAGTACTCGAAAAGTGGTCAAGACAAGATATTGTTATAAACGATTGTTTTTTTATCAATGGCAAAAGACGTATTATGCGTTAATAATGAATTGTACACACTTAATTGGGCAAAAAATTCATAATACGGCCGTAGTTCTACTTCACGGTACGCTGAAGTGCCTCTACGCAGGAAGAGTGCATTTTCCAAGGATATATCTCGTGACCTATTAGGGCTAGAAAACGAGGTATTTTCAAAAAACAAAACTTTTCCGTTTTTGGTTAACAATTCCCAAAAAAAATGAAATTTTTTAAACTTCGCAATTCCCAAACTAATAGGGCTAAAGGACCTTTTTTGGATGTACGCAGATTGTTGTGTACTCTATTTTATACTCTAGCATTATCAACACAAAATAAACCTGACCCGATTTATTTTGAAAAAACTAAACTCTACTTTTTCCCCTAAAAACAGGAAAAAATGGTCAACTTTGAGTAACCATAACTTATGAGCTATTAGAGAGGTTATTGAAACTTAGCGATTTTTCGCTGAAAATCGAAAAAAGTGGGACTTTTCAATGTACCATAACTGGGAACCTATTAAAGATAGCGGATTATTTTTTTAAAACATTTTCTGATAATTTTGTTCTCTTTCCTTCTCCTGTTGGACATTTTGGTCTAAAATGCAATGGGAATCATCCGTCCACGCAAACGTGACTGTTTGAAATGTTTAAAAAAACCGGGTTCCCCCTCGTATTCGTGGTAACATTTTTCATATGTTAAATAGGACCCATTAATAAATTTTCTCAACAAACAACAATTTATAAGATTTTTTCGGGAATTTCACTCTTTTTTCCTACGTAATGCCTGGACTACACCGCTGATGCAAATCAGCGTATATACGCAGGCAAATCTGCGAAATTTAGCTGTTATTCAGTGAAACTTCACTGAACAGCAGCTAAATTTCCCGGTTTTAGCAGCTTATTGCGCTGATTTGAGTTAGCGGTACATTTATCGCTGATTCAGACTTCGAGATAAGATGTGCTAGTCAATGTAAGCTAGCACCTTCACAAGGAAATTCATTTTTTGAAAAAAGTAAAAGAGCCCAAATATTTGAAATGGTAATAAAAAAGTGAAAAATTCTGAGCTATGAAAAATGCCAAAACTTGGTTGTGGAATTGCTACGTTAATACACAGAAAAAAATTTATACGTAAAAAAGTCACGAACTAGTAGCTACGTCTCGGATACAAGAAAAATTCATTAGACATCATGGGCGCCGCCAGGATTACTTTCAGGGAGGTGCATCTGCATCTACTCACCATTATTATCTAATATAGATTGAAGAATTATACATGTACTTCTATTATGTAAATAAGTTTAATGTCAAATTCAAATCGCGCGGGTATTTCATTGAATATATTTCGCTTAAAAATCGATAAAATAAAAAAATGTAATTATGTCAGTATTTTCTTGCATAGCAGGGCACCTGCTGCCGGCGCCCATGTTAGACATTGACGTATTTTCGTAAATACTCTGCGAATTTTGAGAAAGAATTGACGAACTCGATATGAAAAATCTAAAACTGTTCATCAATTTTTTTCCATACATAATTCCAAAAATATTATGAGTGATTGAAAAAAGTTTCACAGAGCACTCACGAGCTTGCCCGACAAATCTGGAAACTAGGAAGTAGGTTCGTGATTACGTGGCCCGCGCAAACTCTCACCAACACGCTCGGTGCGTATGTGCACGTTTATGTGTGGTCTGAGTTGTCTGAGGATGAGTGGCTGTAAGTTTTAATATACCTATATTGTTCAGCCACGATGGCGCACGGAAAAAAATCCGGGTGCAGGGGGGTAACAAGTACTCTGGAATCAATGCCGTCCGCGTGGACTGGACGTGTATCGGTCCGAAAATGGAACTGCGGCGGTTCAATTTTCTTGGGACCAGCTTGATTCGGCTAGCGAACGCTCGACGTACCAGTATCGAGACAACATTGCTTCTGCGGATGTGGCACTACTATCGGCGAGAAAATGATAGGCATCTGCCTTTGAAGCTATACAGCTCATCCAAAAAAAATCGTGGTGCAACA
>JAAAKG020134741.1:0-13751 GCA_010014905.2 Druon quercuslanigerum | reverse complement strand
TGCGGAATGAACGTGTTATTTAAATAAATAACACGAGAATTCTAGATCAATCTAAAAATTCTATAATCCCTTCCTCATACTACTCTCTTACCAGCAGAGTGAGTCACGCCTATCCCTCAAGGGAAACGGCCTAATGGTGTAATAATAACAATACTAATAGTTTGATTAATAGAGCAAAAGAAATTTATGCAGGAAGAATTAGTGCAGTGAAGGGAAATGACAATCTCAAAGACGATAAAGCACTTTTGGCAAAGAACAAAGAAGATTTTAAGGAGATGATGTGTAGATTCTAAAAGTTATTAGATAAGAAATATTTAGTATTAAACGTGGAAAAATCAAAGGTAATGGTTTCCAAAAAAGGTGGGGGAAGAGGAAAGGAAGGAAAATGGAAGTGAAAAGGAGTAAATGTAGAACAAGTGAAAGTAATAATATATTTAGGGTACACATTTGAAAAAATCGAGACTGTGATAAGACATATTGAGGAAAATGTTAACAAAGGCCAATACAGTACCATGCAATACCATAGATTAAAATATTGACGATTATATAAAGCTCAAGCATATAAAGTTAAGAAAAATAAATGCAGACTTATTTCAAGAAAATGTTGTATTTAAAGTGTTAAACATACTTTTGAATTACCAAAGTATCTTTTCGATTTCTAGAGAAAATTATTTCAGCAAACCAAAGATTTTCGATTTGATAGTGTCTACTATATTTACAATAAATAGCATTTTCGAAGTGATCAAAAGCATACACTATCAAATCTACAGCATCTGTAATAAAAACGATGAAAAATAAATTTTGAGTATATGCTCTTATCAGACTAAGAGAGGTATTTCTTTCTAAAGTGAAATTTCCTAATATAAAGAAAAATCTTGTTGTATGAAACATAAACTTATATATTTAAAAACATTACGTAACTGTCTGACAGGCATAATTTCGAATCTTCCAACAAATTTTAAAAACCATCAAATTAAACTGGAAATATGTAAAAAAAAGGGCTGAAACACATTTCTAGCCAATGTAATTAGTGTAGTAAAATTTTTTTCCAGTTTGAACTTGGCAATTTGTCAGGGGATGACCCAAAGATTCCGAAAAATGAAACTCCAAAAATTATAAACCTGCCGAAATATAAGAATACGAATTGAAAAAGTCATGACATTTTATAATATGACCCTATTTGAAAATTCCCGAAGAACAAATTGCCGACAGAAAATTATCGAATTATAAAATGCCCCAATCAGAAAATTCCAGAATTTTAAGAATTAAAAAAATTGTGTTTGTTAAATATTATTTATTTATTTTGAATCGAGTTAATTCAAATTAATTAAAACAAATGTATTTCTGAATGAGATTTTTTATTAAAAAATGGGCATAGTGTGAAAAAAATTATAAAAATTTTCTCAACAGTTGAATTTTTAAGTGAAAGAAAAATTAAAAAGAAACTTTGAAGTAAATCAGTACGGATTTAAGTCATGCAAAGTTTGTTTCAAAAATTTTATAAGGGTCGAAGAACATTTAGAGAGAAATTCCTTTTTTCGTTCGAGGAGCACGTGTCTTTCAATTTTATTTCTTTATAAAATTTGTATACAATTATTGTTATTTCAATTTCAAGAAATAAATTTCATGTAATGGAAACGTTAATAACAAATTTCTTGGACACAGATATTTGATCATTGTGTTTTTAATATACAAATACTATTTATTTGAAAAAAAACAATTTTCTTAATTGCTATAATTTAGGAATTTCATAATTCGGAAATTTTTGACGAGAATTTTATTATTCGGGAATTTGACAGTGCCGGAAATTTTGTTTGTCGGGATTTTTCAGTCGTCTTATTTGTCAATATAATTTAAATTGCTAAAAATATATGAAAAACGCTGAACATCTGAAGAAGAAGGGGGCGAGAAAAAAAAATGTCGACAAAAAGATTCGAGTTAGGGGCAGCCTGGTTGTTAGATAGGCCCTTTACCACTGGACCAGTGCACAGTGGGACGAAAATCACGACTCTGGACAAATTGATTTTCCGACTACAATTTTTATCCGATTTAAACGTTTTTTTTTCAATTCAAGCTGATGAAAATTTGCACGATCTCATCAGAGCATATATTCAAATTGAGGCTCTATTTTTTTATTCTTTGACAAAAGTGTAAAATTTTTTTTTTGACTTTTGAAGAGGACCATTTACAAGAGAATACTCAGATTCATTCCCAAATACCCTGAATGAGTAGAGGAACTATCCAGTACAATTTTTCGGTACCATAGGATGATTTGAAAAATGTATTCAATTTGTTATAATCAACAAAATTAATTTTTGTATCATACCCGTAAGGATTAATGAATAAACAATAATTATTATAAACAAATAAAGAGAAAAATTTTTGGTTTCAGCTATTGGCGACGAAGAGAACAGTCATTTTCCATGGAATTAGCTCCATAGAGCTCGTGAATGATACTCAGTTATCATATCTGTTCATATAATAACAATTCGCAATTGTTCAAACAATCTTAGTTAACAATTGCATTATTCCGCTTTTTCGTCACACAAACTCCGTTCTTTGGAGGTATTTAATTTTTAATTACTGATCTTTGAATAACGTTAGGGATTTGGATGAATAATAATAACTGACATTGTTATAAACAATTTATTGAACAATTATTCATCTTTTCTATTCGTAATGGAATGAATAGCGTTCTCCACCAAGAATCAACTGAAGGTCACTAATTGGTGATACCCATTCATTATTTTCGATCATCCGATAACAATCCTTGATTATTTAAACAAATGTAATAAAAAAACACACAGTTTCGCCATTTTTCGATATAAAAAATTGAATATTTGGGAATGAATCTGAGTATTCTCTTGGAAGTTGTACTCTTCAAAAGTCAACAAATTTTTTTTCATTTTTGTCAATCATGAGATCATGAGAATTTTTATTAGCTTCAATAAAGAAAACCCGTTTAAATCGGATGAAAATTGTAGTCGGAAAATCAATTTGTTCAGGATCGTGTCTTTCGTCTCACTGTGCGGTGGCGCAGGCTGAAAAGAGCCGCACGTGACTTGGTAGGCATTGGGGAGCCCCGGTGACTAATTTTTATACGCTCATAATTTTTAAACAAGGGCCGACTTACAAAGAAGCAAAGACAAGTTTCTACTTATTTTAGACGTACTATCGACTGATGATAGTTGGATCAAAAAGTCAATATCGCAGAGGAAGTCTTTCCCTTGTCAAGTCAAAAGTATTGGCTGAATGCCATCAGTATTTTATGATATCGTACTCAGCGAAGCGAAGTAGCGTTAGGGATAAGGCGTGCGACTTTAAGCGAGCGGTTTCGTGCGTCCGGTTCTCGGCGACTGCGGATATTTTAATAAAGTGCGTTTCAAATTAGTAACAAGTAATAAGTATTTTCTAACCAAACTCAACAATCAGGATAGTTTCAATTAATGTATGGAATACAGTGAAGAATTAATGTCAATAAAGATATGAGAGAAGGGAGAAGGATCTATCAGAGGTTATAGACAGTGTAAATTCTTTAGATTTAACTTCTGGAAAACAAACATATTTTGCATTTGAATCAATGTTTTCCATCTTTGAATCTACAATTTCTGTTAATAGAATATGGCAGTGTACACACAGTTAAACTTTTTTACTGTTGCAGTGGTAGCATGACACTTCAGAATTGAGAGCATGATGCTATCAATTTATAGGACATATCGCTTGCTTCAAATTTCACGCGTAGTTAACCTTATTTTATTTTACTATTAGGTATATGACATCTTCAGGTAAAACTAATCATTTTTATATTAATTTAATAATATTTTTTTGAATTATGAAAATAAGAAACAATAGCATATGCTTTTCAATTGATTATATATGTATTTGATCGAGCTCGAAACAACTGTTTGATGCTTCAAACCAATATTTCATTGATTCAGAAGAATTTTTTTCTCAGTGTACGAAGTACAAGGACAAACCAAATTAGGTAAAATACGAGGATTCAGGTACAATAGTAGGTATAAACTAGTCAATGCTGGCTATAGAGCAGAATAATTGTGTAAAATACTTTAAAGGAAAAAAGGAAGTCATAAACTATTATCTATGACGAGATCTGGCTATTTAGAGGAAACATCTAGATATTGGTTAGACGTCGAAAGTCAGAAGACTCCGAATTAATAGATAGACCAAATTTGTAAATTCAAGAAATATTAAATGGCAGGACAGGCAACAAGGATATGTGTGATTGGTAAAGACTTTTGGAAAATCGAAAAAAGGAAGTGATACATCCTAGATAAGTAGAGGTACTTTTAGATAAACGTATGGTATGTGTGCGTATAGAATCATAATGGATTATATTGATCCAAATTAGATATTCTATTTCGTTTGTTAAAAAATAAATGCTTCAATGCATGCTGGATGTTTAGGAAAAAAGGTAAACCAAGTCCATTCTTTCAAGGCCGTTGGACTGAAAAATAAATAAATATCTAGTTATATCAAAAACATGGGTAACTTGATATCGTCTGCTTGTTAACCAGCAACACACCAAAAACTGTCTTCGATCCAAATTAAAAAAGAACTGGTGGTTTCTTTCGCATTTCAATCAGAAAGTTTAGTAGTTTGCACCTTACAAGAAAATTTACCACCAACTTTGCAAATACAGCTGTTTTGCGAACCGCGACTGACACTTGCACAGCCCCTAGCATCGCTTCTAGTCATGGACCCGAGTAAAAATTCTTTGACCTGGTTTCGACTTGAATTGCCCCCAATCAAGACATGCTGAGGTCGGAAAGATCGAATGGGCATTTCTTAGTTTTGAGACGGAACCAGACATCGATGCTTTGGAGACGAACTCAACACATCACCAAGTCAAACTCAAGTCGAAGCATTTTTACTTGGGCAGACACATAAGGCAGCGGTTTCAAGGATTCCGGTGTGAATTTTTCCGGTGTGAGTTTTTTCAATTTAAATTATAATTTACAGTGTTATTATTATATATATTTAATTCCCACAAATCAGGCAATTTATAATATTGATTAATCTGGAACTCGATGACCACGACGCTACCGTCACATGGAATTTTTAAGGCGAAAAGCCATATTTAACCCTCACCATAAATGCCAAAGAAATATTTCTTCAAATCAAAAACATGGATATTGAATTTAACAACATATTTCATTAATCTAAAGAAATATTCAATAAAAAAAATTACGCTATATTTAACATTTGTTGATTTAAACCAATAATTACTTAGGGGGAATAAACGTTTATGTGTTATGAATAATTCAATTCTAGTGATAAAATAAAATATTTCCTTCCACTAAAGAAATAGAAATTTATCCACACAATATGTAACACAATAATAACAACACATCATATATAACACAATACATTTGAAGAAATTATTTCTTTGGCAATTATGGTGAGTTAAATGCGGCTTTCCGCCTTAGAGTTTGCATATTGCGGTAGAGTCGTGGTCATCGCTGTGGACTTTACCCTCGATGGACAGTAGTTCAATTCATACTGGAAGTGCATTTTTCATCGAATTTTTCTGTTTCAGGTTCATCAAGATTTTTAAATTATCTGATTTGTTTAAATTAAATATGTATAATAATCAAAACGTTAATTATAATTTAAGTTTAAAAAAACTGTGTTAAGTAAAATTCTCCTGGTACACGTAATCTTTTTTTATTATATCATAGTTATAAGTACATATTATAAAAAAAAATTTCACACCTGAACCGTAGTCGTAAACGAAACCAGAAACGACATCGTATTCGGTACCAAATTCCGATCTTGTATCCGGCCTCATTTATGGTGTCGTTTCCGACCTTGTTTCCTGCGTAGTTTTCGGCGTCCTTACCGATGTCGTATCCTACGTCAGATTTTTCGATAGGGTACCTTTACAACGTGTGTAATCATAGACTAATACACTTAGATTAAAAGTAAATATTACACTTTGTTTCTTCTCTGTATAGAGAGTTTACAAATATACATTAAGAGCTATGAATGTACTTGTAAGTGTCAATATAGTAAACGATAAACTTGTCTACTATTTGTAGCGTTTTTATATGATTTTATTATAGAGTAAAACAAATTTGTTATTTATTAAAACTAAATCTTTTTTATTCAAAATCAAATAAATTCGCCCATTAATAATTAAAATAATCTTAATTCGAATCAAAAAATTTTTATTTCTGATACAAGGCTGTTGGATTGAGGCAATTTGCATATCATTCAGAGTCATCACTCTTAAGGTGATGGTTACAAACACAAATGTTGTTAACTGAAAACAATGTTTTTCCTGGGTATACATTTGATTAATTCACACTGAGGGCATAACTTCAACTTTACATACGCAAAACGGAATAGCAAACTGTTGGATACATCGCATGTACGCTTCTTCCTCTTCTGCCGTTCAGAGAGTTTGGCCGTTCAGAGAAACTGAACAGGCGATCTCACGATCGAGAAAAACATGATCGACGATCTGCGCTTCGTGTTTGCCCCAAGAACAATACTTCGTTCTTTTCAAACGACACTGTGGCATTCACGGTAGCTTGATCTATAAAATCAATGGCTTGTCACGACAAAATACTGACCTTGAAACTCGTTGCAACAGACACACCATAAAAAACTGACTGCAGCTGTACGGATCGAAAGTGCACCAGATTTTTAATATTCACTATTTTGGCATGTAAATTTCTTTAAAGCGAAAATTTAGACAATGGTACTAGGAAAATCCCACAAAGCACTTGTGAAGATTTAAAAAAGAATATAATAAACTGGAACTTTGTTATACTCCTTTGTTAGAAACAAAATTTTATTGGATTATTTGTGTTTGGTTCTTTACTCCTATTTCAGCAGCGCTTTTTAAGACACAAATTGCATGAGTACGTGTAAAGAAAATGGAAAAGAATAAAATTAAAGCTTTCTTCTCTAATATCATCCAAAAGGGACTTTGTCACTCGTGGATTGGCAGTACCTTTTGGGTTTATCAACTTTTAGCTGTATAATTAATGGTATCTTTGATGAGGTAGGGTATGAGAAAAACAAAAGTTAATAGTTTAACAAGTCATCTACTCTTGGGGCACAACTACTTCCAAGATTTAGAAAGTAAAGGAAGCTGCAAGTTATAAGGCAAAGAGGGTTACTAACTATTCACTGTTGCCAGTGTTCAGCATAGTGCAGAAGAGCAGAGGCCTATGTCGAATGCCTCGCAATCAACATTACTGCGTAACCAAGGAATCCTACTCCTCTACCCTCCTTTTCATCCTACATTCTACTTTTTCCATCACGCAGGCACATTTTGCCGACAAATCAAATGATCGTCTCTTGGTCCTCTGATTCGCTGATAGCTTCGCGACACGTATCTCGACTTATCTGCTTTCATGTCCACTTCTTTCGGACTCCTGGTATGAAAGGGACGGTATGCTCTTTCTTGGGTATTGCAGACCAATGACCTACACAAAGACGCGAATCAGATCGGATGATAAGAAGCTGATTTAATTGACAAGCTATGTATCTGACCAAAGAAGTGATTTGTTTACTATAATTCTACATAACAGCTCGGCCCTTATGGTATCAACAATTTTTTGCTCCGTGAATTCGATCATAATTCCAGCTAACTTGTAAAAAGCTCTGGAGACAGAAACTACTATATCCCTGAATGTTCTGAATCGATCCATTTTACCTGTTATTGTAATCATGGGAGCCGGCAGCAGGGTGCAAGGAGATGCACTTGCTCCCCCTGCTATGAAAGAAAATACGTTGACAAAATTACATTTTTAAAATTTTATCGATTTTTTAGCGAAATATATTCAATGAAATACCCGCGCGATTTGAATTTGATATTAAACTTATCTGCATAATATAAGTACATGTATAATTCGACATTCGATGCAGATGCACCTCCTTGAAAGTAATCCTGGCGGCGCCCATGATTGTAATCTATTATATTGTACCTTTCTATCCAAATTAGCATACACTACATTCCTAATTTAATTACCTGGCCGGACGAAAAAGCGTGTCTACCCAAGGTTTATCCACGCTTACACCAAGGTTAAAACATAGCTTAACGTCTTTCAAAATTTTGTTATTCAAAAAAATTTAAAGTAACTTTTACGTTAAATTGACGAAGAATACAGTATTTTGAACAAAAATAGTATTACTTAAATACTAAAATATGGATTAAAAGTCATGCTAAAAAGTGACAAATGATTTTCATTTAAGAATGAAACGAAATCTTTTTTCTCATGAATAACTAAAGGCACCGAAGCTAGAGAATGAAAGAAATTCAGAAATCAAAATAAGATTTCCAAAACCAGCCTTACATTGTTTCCTTATTCTTTCTTAGTCTTTTTAAACTAATAGGAACAAACATGCTTTGAGGTGAAAATTTTTAAGAATTTCAATATCCATCAAAATAGAACTTTCTTAACTTGAGACAGTGATTGTAAATTCTTGCAATATTTTTCACGTTTTAAAAATAAAAATAAATGTTAAAATATATTACCTAATTAGTGTTGTTTTAATTATGGAAAAATATTGAATTCTATTGAGTGCAACTCTTACCATTTTTAATTTTTAATATTTATACAGATACTTTTTTGGAAAATTATTAATTTCAGAATATTTGATAAAATTGCGAAAATGTTATTGATATAATTGGAGTACAGGCTAAAAATGTTAAGGTGGTTTATTTAATTAACAAAAAAACTGACATCAGCTAATTGGTTAAATTTTTTCTTTATAATTTTTATAAAGCAGAATCTTGATAGGTTTATCAATTGTCACCAGTAAATGAAAGTTAGAGAAATTAAATTTTTATATAAATGTCTACATTTTTCCATTTAATACCTCATATCTCATACCTCATAATGTGGTATACATTGAGGTCGAAACATTATCGTCCGTAGTAGCATGAAAAAAGACGGAGAAAGAAAAAAGAAAGAGTAAGAGGTTAGGTGTTGTTTGACTCTTTACCCTTTCTTCCTTTTTTTCCTTTGTTACGTAATTGTCTTTAATGAGCGGGAAAGAGCTAAATTTGGAAATCTAATTTTAATTTATGAACTTTTTTCATGCTCTGATTTAATGCACTAAATTACTCATAGGAAAGCAGATTTCATTTCTATCCCTAATCAATTTTTTAAATAGAGACTGTCACTAAGTTCAAGATTCATTCCAATCTGCAGGGTTTACTTATAATTCTTCTATTTATTACATTGTGTAAAAAATGGCAAAACCCCCATATGGCAATGTGATGTAGTACTTGCAAACTAAATGTCACATTAAAAACTAAGGACGCCGAGGTGTTGCATTTTATTTGTGAATCTAATAAGTTGTTGAACTCTATTTTTTTTCTGCATCCAAAATGATTTTGTAATTTTCAAAATTTTACCAAGTGTGGGTAAGGAGCTGATATGCCGATAACTGGATGGAGTGTATTTATCATTCCCTGTTTGATGAAAAGGCAAAAGATTAGCATTCTTCTATAGATTTGGAAAATATGGCAACATTAGACAGTCTACTGCTTCCTTATAAATCTGATATATTTTGCATTTTCTCGCCTCTTAGTATCATCATCTCCTATCTTTTTAGTAATATGATGGACTGATTCATAATGACTTGCTAAAGTATTAGCTTTATCATCTTCTGTTATTTACTTGGCCATTTTAAAATGGAGAGTATGAATAATATATTTGTATTTTTTTAGTGAGGCACTCTGCTATTTTCTATCCATAATCATATTTCTAATATATAAGGGTAAAGGATTGTGCTTGAATTCTGCTGTTGATATCAATGATACCAGCAAGTGAGTCAAAATGAGATTACATCCTTTATTATATCAATTTTTTAATCAATGCTAGTTAGTTTAAAAACGGGCGGTGAGACCCAGTGGAGCACCCCTGGCGCTCAAACTATGAAGCCTATTGCGCCACATCCTTAACTATTCCCTCGCAGTAGTTGAAGCCAGACCTCTTGGTGAGGCCTAGTATGTCAATCACTGATCGCGTTATAATTTCCTCGGTGTCTATAAAATGGGCCCCAAGGGTTTGCTGTCTTATCCTAGCTCATGCTGGATATTGGCAAAGACATGCAGGATTTACCATACGTGCCTTATTTCCTGCACTCAGTTGTGAGGTTATACCTTATTTTGTTCAAACCCAAGATTTCTCTAGCTCTGTTGATCCTATACACATAGCGCAGGATAGCTTTCGCCTTTCGGCAACCCTGGATTTGTTCCGAGTGTTCCTTTATTCGGATCCAACTTTTGAAAGCCATACCGATGCAGAAAGACGCAAGTTTCAGTAGCAATTCCGGTTCTATGTATTTATTTGATGAACCGAATTTTGCCAACTGATCTGCTTTTTGTTGTCCTTGATACCTGTGTAACCAGAGATCCATATTAGAGCCACTTTTTTCTTTTCTGCAAGTTGTTTTAATGCCATTTTGCATTTCCAAAGCAGCTCTGATGATATTTCTGTTTTCCTAACTGCAGTTAATGTCGTTTGGATGTCGGAGCAGGTCGTTTTCTGCCCTCTAGCCGAATTTTCTTCTAATAATAATATATCAGCACATCGCAGGAGGGTGAGGTCCTCTGTCTGAAAGGCAGTAGCATGCCACCCAAGCGGTACGCTTTCTCCCTGACCTTCCCTCTTTTGGAAAGCTCTCTGTACACCAGAATTTCCTTTAGAGAAGCGAGTTATTATTTGCTTTGAACGTATCGCTGCTTGAGATGCAGACGCGGAAAGTTCCGGTAAAGTTGTAGCGTCTTGTTATTTTATGTTGTCTTATCCCTAGAATCGGCAGTGTACTGATGTCACTTGAGAGCTTAGTGTGTCTAGGCCCCTGAGTCTACCTATTTACTGCCAGACAAGCCATCGCCTAAGCCACTCTTGCAGTTATCACAACATGTAGGGGTTATTCACAGAGCATCAATCCTACCGCCGCTGTGGACGCAGTCCTCATTGCTCCCGTCAATCTCCTATTCGCTATCGTTTGTAATCATCGCAGCCTGTCCCGCATCGTTTTAAGTTCTGCCCGTGGCCAATAGACCCGGACCGCATATAGAAGCCTTGGTCGACAGCACAGTAAAGCCGTGCAAGTATTTTAGGCTTTATGAGCATTGGTTGGTTTTCGAGAGCCGCGGTGTACAAGCTAATGGTTTAATGGTTTAATGGTCAAATTTTTGCAGTTTTCTTAGGTACACTTTGCATTTCGTATAGTTTGCAGGATGAGCACAGCGAAAGTTTATATATTGCACAGGGTTCTCGTGTTTTTTTGCACATGTATGTGAGATACACTTTAATGTACTTATGCACTTCGAAGTATTTTTACAGGATGTAGATCCATGGCCAAAATGTTGGCACCTGCGAAAATCAGATTGAAAATTGCTCGTCAGGTGTTTTTAAACCTTTCCTAATACACATTTATCGAGCACACGAATCTATAATTTCTAATTATTTTGATTGAAGAATAAATAATTTGATTATTTATTGTTTTTTATAAGCTGGGGAAATAATTAACAAATAAAATAAAATCATTTATCATTTTTTATTATGAAATTTTATCTTATTATCAAGATCTTTCTGAATACTTTAATTAATACTATTTCTGCTAAAAATACCACATTCTTCATAAAATGCATGTTAACATTTTTTTAAATAAAAAAATGTAGGCAGACATAATCCTATGTTTTCACTCAGGACAAATTTATACCTAGAACAGACATCGTTTTATTGTTTTTTGGAAGTTAAAGCAGGCTTTTAATTGCTATTTTCAAACTCTGAGTCTTTGGAAGGGTAATCTTCTGCAAGAAGTCTTAAGTAAAATTATATATTGTGGAAATCTATGCTTTAACTTTTACTAGTGATATATTTGTGCTCGAAGATTCTTTGGTGGATCTTAAAAAAAAATTGATTCAATGGAGGAATATTGTAAATTTAATTAACTGACGACTAATCAGAATAAATCGAAAGTCGTGATAACTTACAATGCTTTTAAAGACAGCTAATGAGACAAATTCTGTTACTGGGATTCTTAATGCTGCCGGGTCAGATACATGCGTTTCTTATTCCCCGCTCTATCGGAGCTCAATATTCAGAATTTTATTTTATGCAGTCCAGGAATGAAATTTAGCATTTTGGTTAAAAAGAGGAATATTTAAAATCGAAAGTAAAAACCACATTGAAATGATTTAAAGTATAATATAAGTATACAAAATTTTTTAATTTCAAAATTTATTTGCAAGCTGCTAATATGTATTAAAATATATTTGATGTCTATTCTTCATCTTTTGTCTATTTACTTTTTTCATCGAGCAGCATCAGTTGTTCTAAATCCTATATCCATTTATTCTACTATCATTTTTTTTCTTTTCATCGTGTCACGAACGCGAGACCTCCCTCCATACTTAGAACACTGTAGTGAAATGATCAACTGATCATGCTCCAAACATCGGTAAGCGGTGTTCCGTCACGTGACGATAAAAATTAATGATTAATTCAGTATTAATAAATATTTACCAGTACCCGATTCCGAGTATGTTTTACCACAGACACTTCAGCTGCAGGGATCTTCACCAGAGGTACATATATCCTACTTCCTATGTCCCATGTAGTACGCATTAGTTCTTTTGGAATTAAAACCCTTTCTGCTTGAACATGATTCTTAGGTTTAACTGTACATATATAATACAGGTGCAATTCACGTAAGCATTTGCCGCGCTCGTGAGAATGCAAGATAACATGCACAATAACGTTGTAATAATCGTAGAAATATTTTACTGCACTCCTTCGGTGAGTTTTGTCGTACACTTATTTTAATATACACACAACGTTTCTTGACTCACGACAAGAGAGGATTGACTTTCATACAATGACTACGTTTGCGTTGCACGAGTCGGCAAATTCGCGCATGAACAAATTAACGAAGACAATAGAAACAAACCGCAAAGTAATCTCAAGACGGAAAAGATTTAGAATCTCCATACGAAATTAAATTTACGCTGACAAGCCTATGGAATGCTTATTCGGTCGAGCCGAATTCCCCAAGGTTATTACCTCCAACATTTCATGCTCGCTATCAAACGAACACAAATTCTACAGTATCGTAAAGATCGCCGAACGCGTGGCTTTTCACTATATATGCACAAACAGTTTGCAGTACCATGATTTTCATGTGCGTTCATATATGCGTCTGTCCAAATTCACAGGATCATGCTCGCTTTCGCTATCTTGCCCGAGTAGAAAGAAGAGACTTTAAGAATTTACGTCAGCGCCCTATTTCATAGCCACGATAAGTGATGCGAAATTATAATAAAGAAGGGCAGACAACTTCGAATCCACTTTTAAAACTGTCTTGATCCTTTTTTCCTGCACTTCTTCACTCTTTTCCCACTCTCTTTAGCTCGCGAGCTCTTCTATTTATTCTTTTTTCATTCTTCTTCCCCAGGCCTTTCACACTGCCAACGGTTCTGTCTGGCAAATGGTAGCTCGAGTGCCGTGCTATCTTGATGCAGGTAATTTTTCCCGGTCACTATTTCGTTTCCGTGCTCTCTTACACGAGTACGTTGTTACACCCTTCTTCTCATCAATTTTTCTTATTCTCTCTAAATTCTCTGATTCCTACCATTTTGACCTCTCAAAACATGTACATTTCATTATCCCGAACCGCCGGCAGTGAAGCCAGATCGTGGATTTTTTCGGCCCCCACCACGTTCCCTCGTGGATGCAACACATATAAACGCCCGGCAT
>JAAAKG020134739.1:0-13752 GCA_010014905.2 Druon quercuslanigerum | reverse complement strand
TGTACATAATTCAGGTTTGAGTTTTATTGTGCGTTACAAGATTTCAGTTCAAGTCCGCGTTCGAATTAGTACGACCCGGTAACGGTTGAAATTTCCGGTAAAGTAGAGGATATTCTCCGGTAACGAATGGCAACTAAATTTTTTTAAATATTAAGACTAAATTTACATGGCTTATTGTTTTTGCGTTTATTTGATATAATATTTATATATATTTTTTATATTAAATAATTTATGGGACTTTTAGGCTGAAAATTATTCAAATGCATGGGGAAAATACCAATTTTATTCATTTGTATTGTCACAATACGTTTTTGCGTATATTTAATTTGAAAAAATATTTGGTAGTATATTAAGTATTCATTCAATCAATAAATACTAATGACAAGAAAAGAAAACATTATATTATTAATTATATACAAATAAACCGTTCAGACAGTACCAATAATAATTCTACAAAGTGAACATTAAATTTTTCGCATTGACATACATGTATATAATGTAAACCGTAAAAATAGTACATTTAATTTAATAATATATCAATAATATAAATAAAAAAAATTAATAAATAATTTGATTTAACTGAATTATAAACATTAATATTGCTTTTTAAAGCTAGAAAATAATTTACTTTATTTCGTTATAAGACGTTTACAAAAATGAATGGCGTTATAAAAAAATATACTTTCACAAACATTTTGAATATTTTTAACGATTTATATTATAAAAAAAAGGATTTATGGAATAAATAAATATAGATAAAGTTTTAGAATAAAAAATTGTATTTTGGAACAATAATTAATTACTTATAATTACGGGATAAATATAACTGCAGGATAATAAACAAATAAATACTACAATTAGGAACACAGTATTTATATGAAACTCAAAAATATTAAGTGACATTTATTTACGTTTGCGCATTTAAGCATTCAGTTTTCCAAGTAATCTTTTATTAAAAATGCAATAATTAAATATTTCTATACAAAAATTTTTTAATGTTTAAAGTTTCTAAAATTATTGTTTAATTTAAAAATAACAATCAATGAACAAATTTTCATCCAGAAATATATTTTTTTCAATCATTGTTATTTTAAATTCAAAACATTTTAGAAACTTTAAACATTGAATATGTGTTTTGTTATAAAAAAATTTTACTATATTTCACTATATTTATGGAATAAATAAATATTGATTTAATTGATTTAATAACATTAAACTGGTTCCAAATGTGTTTTGATTACAACTTTCATAAATTATATTATACATTATAGTATTATTATTGCTTAAAAATGTATTGGTATAAATAATTAGCGTTAAAAAATTTAATTGTATATTTTCGATGACATTTTTACTCTAAATCACGCTTTAATAAAAAAATTTTGTCATAGTGCAACTCTTTCTTTTCAACTATTTTCAAAGTGCACCAAAAAAGATTGTGATCTTTAAAAACAATTGTAATGACATTAATGTTATTAAAAAATGTTGTGTAACAATTTTAATAAAGTGTTTTAAATATATTAACCGAAAAAGTCGAAAAATAATTTAAATAAAAATACGTACCGTTCCAATAACAGATCCATCTTTTACAAGTATCAGATGCTCCATAAGAATATCTTCAGAACCAAAATGCTTTGCACAAATGATGTTATCTGCTTTTAGTATAAAGTTAGCTCTCAAAATATATTTTTGCCAGATCTTTATCATTTTATTGCCATTTGGTACGCTATAAATTTACACTTTTTCTGAGCTGTTCGCGTAACCAAAATTGCATCCAGAAACAACACTCTTATACCTCATTATTTTCGTTTGTCACACAAAACTTTGATACATTTTTTATCTAAAAGCCTTCAAATTTAATTCTAGAGCAAAAGAATAAAAAACTCCATTTATACAATTAAAAGAGCACAAAATTTCACAATTATGATACTTTCCCCATACATTAAAATTTTTTCCGGCCTAAAAGTACAGCCAGCGCCGCCCTCGGCCGTGGTCAACATTTCCGTCACTTTCATTTCAGAGTGCCACGGGCCTAGTTTTGCTTAAAAAATGTATTTGCACATTTTTTTGCAAAAATATTGTTCCTTTTAATTGTTCACACTTTGCAGAGTAAGTATACAGCTAATACGTGTGTGCTTGTTATATAAAAAATTCTATGAAAAACATTTATTGAGAATAATGTTTCGAAGGGTGTCAAAACTAATCTGTTGCATCATTATACGCATTTTGTAGTTTCATCCTATCATGAGGAATACAAAAATTATTATTATTATTATACTTATTATTATTAATAATTGACAAATTATATTTTTCTAAATAATTTGGGAAGATATTGGCAAATATGTAATTTTCAGGAGTTTCAGGAAAACATTCTGTTATGTTATTTGAATGGTGAACAAACAATGAAACGTGTATTGATTGAAATAAAGTTTATTTTACACATACACACGGATAAATCAACGTTTATATATATATACTCAACTTCCAGTTAAATCAAAGCTCAGTTACGTCAAAGATCAGATATATCAAATCGCAGCGCTCAGTTATTTCAAATTTTACATCCCCTCCACTTAGCAACATAGTAACAACACAGGTACACACGGCACACGTATAAAGCGCACTCGTTCATCTTTTCTGCCCGAATAGACATTGTTGGGTTAAGGAGAATTTAACGTAACCGAACTGTTTTCATTTCAAATGTTTTGACTTAACTGGAAGTTGAGTGTATATACTTAAAAAGAGAAACAAAAAGTTTAAAATTCGGAAACAAAGTTAACACACTATTTGGTATGTTATTTTTGAAAGGTAAAAATGTAAGGTAGTCTCGACCAAATCGAAGAGCGAGTTTCGCGTTAGGCGACTGTGGAAATTGTAATGTTCGAGTACAAAAATGGCAAGTGTCGATGAACAGGTGAAGTCGCCAGAAATCTAGGTACAAAAATAATAGGGATGAAATTGCGTAGCATCTATTGGTTGATTTCAATGAGAGTGGGAATCGAAGTTACAACCACGATGAACAGGTGAAGTCTCCAGAAATCTAGGTATAAAAATAATAGGGATGAAATTGCGTAGCATCTATTGGTTGATTTCAATGAGAGTGGGAATCGAAGTTACAACCACGTCGGCACGATCGAGGCGGCAGGCCGTGAATACCTGACCCAAAGCGGACGAAACTCAGGATGAATGAAACCTATAATTGTAAAGTGGAGACAATAAACCTGCAAGCTGAAATTGGCGACGAAAACAATTTTAAGGAAGGATGAGTTTTCCTTGGAGATACCTATTAAGAGCTTAGGATCTGGACCCAGACCATTTTTGGGCATTTAGTCGTATCGTAAAATGCAGCTGCTTACCTTAAACTTTAGTTACATAGTTTCGAGAATTTATTGAACGATTTGAATAGACAGGAATACTGAGCGAAGATTATTCTAAACTACGTGAAGTGTCAGACATTTAGGATTAGGACATTTTTACGACGTAACATAAACTGGCCCCTTTGAACGAGCATCGTTTAAAACTGAGAGTGTCATAAAGAAATACAATTCAGTCGCATGTGCAATGAAGTAAACTAAAAATATTGCGTGAAGTCTCTAAATGAACGGGGAGTTTGAATATGAAAGACAATGTGCTGATAAAATACCATAAATTACAACGTTCAAAATTTCAAATACATTGTTCTTACATGCTAAATTGGAAGCGGACACAATCGCTTTAAACTGCGTTTATAAACGCCTGCGTTCGTTCGCACTGATACAACGCGAAGGATCTTGTCTTGTCCTGGATATCATTCTACGATGCGACCTAACTGCCAACGCTTAGGTGGAAGATTATCCTCATATAGAACGACAAGAGTTCCGATCTTGATGTCGTCTTGATGATTGGCTGTTTGCCACTTACTGCGGCTGATCATCTGGTTTAAATATTCCTTTTGCCACCTAGACCAAAAATGCTGCCTCATCTGTTGAGAAAACTGCCTAGATGATAATCACCCGGCAGTTACGTTACGCAGATCTGTCTGTGGAAAGCTAGTTAAAGGGCTACCTATCAGCAGATGGCCAGGAGTCAGTGGAAGGAGTTCATTAAGATCGGAAGAGAGTGGTGAAAGAGGACGAGAGTTAAGAATCGCTTCGATTTCTATTATGTAGGGTTCTAATTGTTCGTCAGTCAGTAATTTGTCACCTACTGTGCGTGATAAATGGTGTTTGAAAGACTTGACGGACGCTTACCAAAGGCCACCAAAATTCGGGGACCGTGGTGGGATAAAATGCCATGTAACCCTTTTGTGCTGTTTGAATAAAATTATAGAGTTCCTTTGATTCGTTGCTTACACCAATAAAATTTGTCACGTTATCTGATAAAATTGTTATTGATTTTCCTCTACGAGCAAAAAATCTTTTTAAACTTCCGATGAATGCTTCAGTTGATAAATCGCTAACTGACTCAAGATGAACGGCTTTACTTGCAAAGCAGATGTAAATTGAGACGTAAGCTTTTACCTTATTTCGGTTTCGATGGCGCTTTTCTTTAATGTGAAATGGTCCACAATAATCAACCCCGACATTAAGAAATGGTCTAGTTGAGAACAATCGATTCTCATAGAGATTTCACAGAATATAATTGACACCGCGTGGCTTTGTTCGAAAACACGTGATACATTGCCGAATTATTTGACGTGTGACATTTCGACCATTAATTGGCCAGTAATTTTTGCGAATTCCGTACAGAGTAGCTTGAGAACCTGCATGCATTTACTCGAGGTGCTCTTCTCGTATAATAAGTAGAGTAATGTAATGATTTCGTGGTAATAAGATGGGATGTTTTTGATTCTCTGGAATTTTAGCATTTTCGAGGCGGCAACCTACCTAGAGAATTCCTTTATCCAAACAGGGGTTCAAAGAAAAGCAGTTTACTGTCTGAACCGATGTTTTTACCCTGTGAAAGAGACCGTGTTTCTATTGAAAATGCCGCTGACTGTGTGAGTTTCAGAATCGAAAGATGTGAGGCATCGAGCTTAGCTTCTGATAACGGACAAGACATTTTTTCTTTATTTTTAGCATTGTTTATAAACCAAAGGCAATACGCTAATACCCTATTGAGAGTTCTGATGGATGAATATTTTTCTGAAATATTCTAATCAGAGCTTGTGATTTTGCAAGAAATAATCTTGGAATCTTTGCGTTTCTCAGGATCTTCGCCCTGATGAAACTGTACTTGAGGCCAAGTGGTATAATCTTGACGGAGCCATTGAGGGCCATGTTGCCAAATTTTGTTTACTAAAAACTCATGTGGAGTCTGACCGCTTGAAATAAATTCTGCTGGATTTTCATGTGTGGGAACATGTCTGCAGTCCTGTGGATCGGTGAGTGTTTGAATTTCTGCCACGCGATTTCCTCGATATCGGCAGTGAGCGCAAAGGGATGCTTTCGAAATCGTGTGAAAATTGAAAAAAGGTTGTCCTGAATTGTTGGACCGACCATCAGAGCGTCATTCAGAGAAACTCCTGACGAAGATGGAATAGTACCGTTGAAAACGACACGCACCTTGGTTGTTAGGCTAATCGTTTTTACGATTGAAGCTTGCTATAGAGTACACACACATGGGTGCTTTACTTTTGCTTGGTTTTATAAAGTAGATATTAAATACTGCTGAAGCTAGAGATATAAGTAAAACAAGAAGATCAATATCTTCGCCAACTCACTTGGTAGTTCACTTGATAGTTTTATTGCAGTTTCAATGATGAGCAAATCAGCATATGCAGCAGCCTGCTTCACGAAAAAACCAGCATTTTCCATTTTCTCCTGAATCACTGAAATGAGCCGATTATTGTTCTTATCATTGGCAAAAAATTTCTCTTGTGAAGTTGTTGCTGTCATTGTTTCATTAAACAGTACGACAGCAATCGTGTAACTGTGTCATTGACAAAGACGTTCGGCTGATTTTGTGTTCTTCAAAGCAGCATCATCTGAGTAGCCATCAAAGACAACTACACTGCCTGGTTTGTATTACTTTGTAATGTATTGCACGTACTTGGATACAATGCAGACGAGCGTATCTCGCTGATGCCATAAAATTCGATAAAGCAAGAATTCACCGTCTACTACGTTAATCACGTTATTCAAATCTATGGACTCGATAACGGGAGAAAACATCTCGTACATTCCCGTTTTTCTGGTTTTCCTCATTCCAGATTTATTAGATAGTGAGGGTGGGAAAGGAGCAAGTTCAAATTCGAAACACTACTCTAGATCTTTATCAGACCTTTGACTGATTGCTATTCTCTGAAAAATTAATTAATGACCCTTCACATGGACGAGAAGACTGATGGAGAAGGCCTCCTCTACCCCGCCCATGGCCCAGGCGTTTAAACTATTTACACACTAACGTACACTTTAACCCGAAATCGCAGGTTATCTCAATATTTTGACTGAGCTACTCTCTAACTTTGTGAGTGACTGGTCTCAAATACTTACATACATAGGCTCGAAATTGTGAAAAACGTATATAATAAAAACATTTATTCCATCGATAAAATTATTTATAAACAATAAGAAATTAGTTGTTAATGTATTATTTATTTATTAACATTGATCTTACTGACAATTAGTACATACATTTATCCAATGTCATTTCAAAACTAGTACAAGGGCAAGTTTTCAACATTTTTTACAAATTTTTGGACTTTACCCGGCTGTTATTCGAAAAATATCGGACATATCAAAAAAATAAATTGAACAGACGAGTTATATATTAAAACCCGTTTTTTTTTAGTTTACGCTACTGCCAAAATATACCCATTTATGATTCAGAAAGTATTAGAATTTTCCAAAATTTGATACCAGAATATTCAAATTTCAAATCATATGTCGCAAAATACGAAAAAAAGTCTTACCAAGAAATTATATCTTTTGAAAAATTCTACAAAATTTCTAAAAGCATTTTTCAATAGAATTCGTCCTTTTGTCTTTATTTAACGAAAGTAGGATGCAGAAAATTAAAAATTCAAATCTTGAGTCAATAAACGAGGCAAAATAGGGAGAAAAGTTTGTTGAGGATTTTTAGTTTAGTTATCGAAATTATACATTAGAAATATATATTTAGAAATGTCTGAAAAAAATCGAGCGCGTAGTCTGAATATCACGATGAGAATGTGGTTCTCAAAACCTACAGAGCTTTGAGCAACTTAATCTTTAACTATACTTAATTAAGTAGAAAATTCAGAATATGAAGACGCATATAAATGCTGAGATCTAAAAGAGATCTTTTGGGGTAGTTTTAATCCAGGCATTATGTTGAAGTAATAAGTAAAATTCCCGAAAAAATCCTACTTCCAATATTTTTTAATGTGAAAGTTCCGTTCTGGTGTCCCTTTTACATATCAAAAATGATAGAACAGATCAATTGTAAAATTGGGTTTTTTTATGTGAAAAATCTAATGCGGCGGTACGGGTGTGAGAGCAGCTGTTGCGTGGCGATATTTTTATAAACATTTATTAAAAAACTATTTGTTTACTGAAAAGAAATACATAACACATTTTTTAATCAATTATAATTACTTTTTTATCACGCAAGTACTCAAAAAGTACTAAGCAGTGGTTATGAAAAGATTTTATTATAACCAATTATTAATAAAACATATTTATTTATTGATAAAAAACATATCATACATTTTCAACCAATTACAATCACTTTTTTGAAAACGAAAATAGTTATAAATAATTATTTATTTATTAATCTTAGAAGATTTATTATACACGCTAAATAAATTACATACACTTATTTAAGACCCAGTTTTCGAAACACGATCGTATTTCTACTTCACGGTACGCAGGTGCCTCTATGCAGGCAGAGGGCACTTTTCAAGGTCATATCTCGTAACCTATTAGGACTAAGACACTTTCTTTTGAACTTACGCCAAATTGACTCCACTCTCATTTACTCTTAAGGAATTTTGTCGCGGGATGTACAGGAAACAAGATATTAAAAAGAAATTCTCTGTTTTTAGTCAAAAATGCAACAAAAAAATCCATTTTTGAAACCTTGCAATCCCCAAACTAATCGGTCTAAAATACCTTTTTTTAAATCTAGGCAGATTTTTGTAGACTTTATTTTATCCTCTGGCATCATTACCGTAAAGTAAAAATTTAGTTAACTTTCACACACCTGTGGAACACTTTCTCGTGGAGTAATTAGGTGCGAAGGTATACAGGATTTTCTGAAACTTAGTGATTTTTAGCTGAAAATAAAAAAATGGGGATTTTTCTATGTATCATAACTCGAAACCTGTGGATGATAGCGGATTATTTTGTTGAACAAAATTTTTTCCTAATTTTGCTCTCTTCCTTTTTTCTGTTAGACATTTTGCTCTAAATTGTAATGGGAATTATCTTACCACGCAAATGTAACTTTTGGAACTGTTTTAAAAAAACCCGGTTTGGCAATTGATCTGTTCTAGCATTTTTGGTATGTCAATAGGAACACCTTATCGGAACATTTTCATTAAAAACATAGGAAGTAGGATTTTTTCGAAAACCAAACTGCCAGATGCCTGGACTACATTCCAAGTGCAAAGGCCGAGCTCGAGCTCCAACAGGCACGTTCAAAACTGCAGGCCGCGCGCGCAGCGCGCGATGTCAATGTGCCCGCGCGGCGGGCAGATCTTTTATATTAATGGGATGTTCTTGAAAAATTGCAATTTCTTTGAAATTAAATTTGCTTCCAAAAGACATGTCCAATTTATTTAATAGTAGTTTCGGATTCAGAATCTCCTAGTTTTATTTTTCTTGCAGTTTTGAATTATGATTTTTCTATCAGTATTACCATACCAGCCAAATTTCATGTCGTTCATGCTAAAATATCATATTATTTTAATTTTTTCTTCTTCATAGAGGAAACTTTGTGATGGTAAAATTGTCGAAAAAAAATATTATTCGTTCAATTGAACGTTCCTCGATTCAAAAGTGTATGATATAATATTGTGTTTATGTGCGAATTTGTGTGCATTCACACTTTTTTGTGAATCCGATTATCAATTTTACACTATCAATTTTACACAGAAAGTATATTTTTATTATTCAGTGCAATGAAGTATGCATTCAAAATAAAAGAAATTCTCTTTGATTTTTAGCATGCCAATAATAGGGCTAAATTGCCAAGAATTGGCGCTCTAACCCTAGATATTTTTACCACTGTTTCTCAAAACTAATCAAAGAATTTCTAAAGATATTCATTACCTTTCCTTGACAGTTTATAATATTATAAAAATGTGTTTTTTTGCAGTTAAACTTTTTTTATTAGCATAAAGCAAAATTGATGCAACAATATAAAAGATTCATTGATTCGAGGCGAATGTATTGAAATATAATATTAAAACATTTTATCAAAAATTAAAGAATTTTGGGTCATTCATATTATTTTAAAAATCAATGTTTAATGTAAGAAATTTCTTATTCTCATAGTTCAACATTGATTCAAGAATATTACAGATTTATTCATTTGAGATGAAACGATTTACCTATAATATTCATAAATTTTATTAAAGAATAAAGAGTTTGCGTCCATTAATAATATTTGAAAAATCGGATTTTTATCTTAAAAATTTGTCATTATCGCAATTCAACATTTATGACAGAATGGAAAAGATTCCTTGATTTAAGACAAATCGATAGCCCTATAATATTAATAAATTTCATTGAAGAGTACGGAAGTCATAGTCATTTATATCATTTGAAAAGTCGGTTTCATTAAGAAAACATTTTCAATAATATAATTAAAAGTTCATACGAAGGCAGAAAATATTCTTTGATTCTAGCCGTTTTGATTGCACTATTTGTATTTTTTTAATTTACTTTATCTATGTGGTAGCTAATATATTTGCTATTTTTTCGTACAAAGTAGAATAACCCAAGGTCAAATTTAAAGCTAGTTTAATTTATTCACACGCCTCAAGCCTTATGTCCTGAAGAACTAAGTTCCTAACTACATGTCCCAACCCGAAAAACCAAAAATCATAAGTCAAAAAGATTATTCTGAAAGTTGAACGTAATAACAATAAAAAAAAAATGAAAAATGCAACGACTGAGGCATGATGTCTACCAACATGTTGTCGTGATTTTATGTAATAGTACGGTTTTAAAATAAATAATAAGCAATTATCTTATGGTATAATGTATGAACTGTACGCGAGAACAGACTTTTCTTCGTTAGATCTGCTGCGCTTGAAGGATACGATGGTTTGTGAGCGAGCTGTTAAAATGAATGTGATTGGTCATCGAATGAATAATTAGTTCAACCACCGCCTTCTCTCTTCGTTCGTCTAGTGATACACTCCTCTTTTGCCTTGCGAATTTATCAGTTTCGTAAAATAATCATCTACGCACTAGTAAACATCGAAAATGGTGAATTCAGATTTTCAACAGTTATTCATTCATGCATATAGTTAAATTAAATAATTATTTAAAAATAAGTATTGAATTTTTGAAGTATTGAGTTCTTGAATATTCATCTATTTCTAAAATTGTTTTCAATTATGGAATTTGTTTACATTCTAAGATTATTCTGGAAGGTTTTGTAATATATTGAATTGTTTCAAAATGTTATAAATTCTTGTACAGTTCAGAAGTCTTCTAGAATGTCTTCTAGAATACTCTGCTATTTACCAAAATGCATTAGAGTAGAATTTTAAAAATGGAGAGTATTTATGGAGAAAGAGCACATACACCAGTCTGCTTTTTTGATCAAATTTGTTTTCATTTCAGAATTAATTAATCAAAAAGAATATAATAATATCAGTAATTTTTTTAAGTGTAGCGAACTTAGTTATTTATAATTAATATGGAAAAAATATTTCTTCTTATTGTTGTGGCAATTAACACTATTTTCTTGTAACATGTACTGGTGCGCATTTTTTAAACCCCTTCATTAAATATCTTATTTAAGTTTCTATAATGAATTTAATAGAGGCACTCTGTATCAGAGTTTCGGAAAATGTAAATTGGAGTTGATGCAAAATCTTTTATAACAATTTAACAACGAAAACGATTATTTTTGATGTTATTATTACTATTATGATCGCATTTAGTTTATCAAACACATTCAAATTTATTTGCACTTATACATATGATCAGGTGCCTGAACGGTTTAAAAAATCTCAATTAATCGCTGAGGATTCGAACCCTACAAACACTACCGAACAACGAATCTAATATCACTCTAAGCCGCGCCGCAGACTCTAACCAAATGACCTATTGAATGCTTGCAATTTCTTGAGAAAATCTTGGCTGCTTGTTACAGCTAGAGAATAAATATATGTATCCTAAATTATTAGTAACTTTTCGTTTTCGTAAACTTTATGAGAAGGTGATTTAAAAAAAATATTTTTCAAACAAACAAAGGTCTCCAAACAGTTCCTCTAACATTTTTAAGTTTTTTTCACCAACCAACATTTTTTTACGGAGAAATTTGTATTTGGAAATACTCAAATTGTAGCGCAAAATATCTAAAAGTGGAAAGAAAACTTTTAGAACTCATCTTTTTCCTGGTAGATTTCAAAACAATGAAAAATCCCCTCAGAAATCCCCAATGTCTTAATTGAAAAAGTGTAATTATCGTAATAAGTTTTAAAAAAGCGGATTAATAAAGTAAAATATAGCAATATACCAAATTTTATGCTTTCTTAACAAGATTATAAGTAAGATGTGCTGCCAATATTATTGTATTCGAACTTAAAATTGTTTAAATTATGCTTTTTTTCGTCAGCATGTAGCTGCTTATTATCTTTCTGGTACTTTTAGTCGAAATAAATAAGTAACAATAAATATTAAATAAAAATTGTAAATAATAAATAATAAATATTAAATAATAAATAATAAATAAAGAAATGTATATCTATGTCGTAAAAAAATCATGACCTCGTAGAAATATAGTGATTATTACACATCAGTTTATATAAAAATGGAATGGTCATT
The DNA here is from genome assembly GCA_010014905.2 of Druon quercuslanigerum. Classification (NCBI taxonomy): domain Eukaryota; kingdom Metazoa; phylum Arthropoda; class Insecta; order Hymenoptera; family Cynipidae; genus Druon; species Druon quercuslanigerum. Next base: position 1,792 of record JAAAKG020134739.1, on the reverse strand, counting down.
ATATATCCAAGAGCTGAAAATGGGAACTTCAGGTTCCCTCAACAGGCATGAAAAACAGCCATATTCATGTATGAGCATATAAGTACAGTGATTATTCTTTAGCGCTTATTGTCCGTCCTTCACGCTTTGGGCTAAAATTTCATGAAAGTAGAAAAATGCTGAATCATTACTCTACCTTTCTTTAAAAAAATTGTGTTTATATCTCACCGGAAGTTAAGTGACCACATCATAAAAGTCGTATACGATAAATAAACGGACCGGATTTTAAAGATGATGTTAGTGATAACACGTCTTTCTTTACTTTCCTGGTTCACCGGTCAAAATGAAAGAAGTTACAAGGACTTTTGGTTCGCTGACTGGCGATAACACCTCATAGGCAGTTTATTATAACAAGTAAGCATTGTCCCTGGATTAATCTTGTTGATGCAAGGAGTAGTCGCTGATATCAGGAGATCAGGACGACCGTGAACCGTGTTCCTGGCGACGCACTACCAGTCGCCGTGTGTCAGACACAATCAGCAAATGAAAAGAGAAGAGGATCGGGGAAAGGTTTAATTACGACCGTTTGTGCTGTCGTTCGCGCAGCTCGCAAGGCGCGACGACGATTTGCGATAAGTATCCAGAAAACAAATTGGATTTCCTTTTACGGTCAGACGACGAACAAAGGGCCGTATAGAAGCCAATCCGGGACGTTCGCGCGTACTGTTCCACTGAGTGAAAATTTTTACTTCGCTGCTCTGATATATTTGTGGATGAGCAGCGAAAATGAAAGGAAGGTAAAAGACTAACAGAGAAAATAAGTGAAGAGTAATCCACAGAGGTAAATTACTTTGCTTGCGAGTTTGAAAATTCTTGAAAGTTAGGAACGAAGCGTACGATTAAGTATCTTTAAAATTTTAATGGTTTTACAACCAGTACAAACCTTTTTTGCATTCAACATAAATAAAGGTAAAATACATTAATGTAATACACTTTTTGTAAATATTGGACCCCCATGTAAACCATTTTCCGCAATTTCATAAGTCTTTTTCCCATTGTTATTAAGACATCAACTTATCTCACGCCCAGTTTGAAAGTGCATTGAATGTAATACAGTGCGGTTAGGGGAACTGTTACTGAGGGAAAACTGTGCCCCCCCCCCCCACTCGCGACACACACACGTTTTTCCCTCAGTAACACTTTCCCTAACCTAACGCACGGTTGTACGGTTTTTCCAAGCGCCTAAGCCGACCCAATAGAGAACCGTGAATTAACGTATAACAGAAGTTTAAGTATAACAGCAGCTGTAAAAGACGAACTCCAAACTACACCATGCTTCTGATTTTGTACCTATAACATAATCACAAAAATCTCAAACATCGTATTAAATTAACTTATAACATCTTCATCTCGTTAGGCACCTGACTCATTCCGTGGCTATGATGAAAACCCGGATTCATCCGAGAACAAGTTTAAAACAATAATAATAATAATAATAAGTTTACTAAATTAAAAAGTTTACTAAGTTTACTAAATTAAAAAAAATTACTGATATTAGATTATTTTGGATTAACCATCTTAAGCGTGAGGCATTAATGTAATAGTAAAATGTAACTGTGTAGAATCTTTCTCCTGCTGTTCATTACCATTTAATAACAATGACATTTCTTATCTATATTGGAATCAAATAAAAAAAAAATCTGTTTAAATCCGTAACAACTGACGATTGGTAAGTTTTCATCAATCTTAACAATCCTGGTAAAGATTTGATTAATTTTGGACAAACTGCATTCTAAGTAACACGGAGCATTAA
>JAAAKG020134738.1:0-13752 GCA_010014905.2 Druon quercuslanigerum | reverse complement strand
ATGTGTTCTGGCTGCTGTTCCACCACCAAGTGGGGGGGGGGGGGGGGGGTCGCCATTTAAATAATTGTCCACAATATAATTGCAAAATGAAGCTACTGCTTCATTTTCCGGCATGTTTTCAAAAATTTCGTTCGCAAAATAGTAGCCTACATCTGCTGGCTTCAAAAATTGTAGCCCGAAAAACATTTTAAAAAACTGACCCTTGGTTGAAGATGGATCTTTATAATATTTTGTCAAACCGATGGACTAGATTTTTCGGAAACACGGTTGGCCCAGATGAAAACGACAACCTATAATAAACCGAATCTTTTTTACTTAAGAAATATAAATTAGTGAAACATGTAAAAATTACTATCTGCAGCGCTTTGATGATCGGAACGAAACATTCTCCCAGATTTGCTACTGGTTCAAATTCTGTAAAATAAATATTATTTGAAAATTTTTTAAAACATTAAGCATTTATTTTTTAAGAGATTTGTGAGGAACTATTTTAAAATTTGTGTTTGTTTAAGCATTTGTGTTAATGCAAATGCAAATAGCGAAAAAATATATTTTTTCATTTTTGTTTTATTTTTGTAAATTTTTGTAAAAACAGTCTACATTGTGAATTTTTAATTTTCAAATTAGATTTTTGCAATTAAATTATTAGTTTTTAGTGTCAAAATTAGACTCGATCATGAACATTTGTCATCCGATATTTTTTATTAATTTCATAAAGAAATTACATAAACAAATTATCAGTTTGGACACATAAATGCAGAGAGAAATCGACTTTTCTCTTAAATTTGAATATTTACCATGACTTTTTAAATAATTTTCAATTGTTTAAACAAATATAAATTATTTAATCAATATTTGTTCTCCAAAAATGTCAAAAATAATCGTATTTTTTTATTGGAACGCAATATTCTTTTATTGTTTGTAGTAAATTTTTCTAACAAAATTATGTAATTATTTAAACAACTAATTATTGTTTATTTTCAAAATTTCTAAAAATTGAGCCAGAGATGTTCACTTTTTTGAAATTGGTATCCTATGCTACTTTCTGTTGAATAATTGCAGTTATTTTTCGATAACTGAAAAAATGAAATAGAATAGAAGACATACGATTAATTACCATTTTAAAAGTATTCTTGGAAAAGTAATTATTTAAAGAAATTATATTTGTTTAAACATTTAAAAAGTGGTAAATTTATTCTTTCTATACACTATACGGTCAGAAACATAATTGTATGTGTTCTATTTTATAAAAATTTTTTATTTATTGAAAAAAATTGCTTGTGCATTAAATAAAGATTGCTTATGCAAATAGAAATTTATTAAACATTAAAAGGAATGTATAAAAATGATGTAATTATTCACAAAATGTAGCGTAGGATACTAATTTAAAAAGGAAGTTCTTATCTCTGGCTCAATTTTAAGCAATTTTTAAAATAGGCAATAATTAATTAGTAAAATAATTAAATAATATTTTTAGAAAAATTTGCTACTTCAAACAACGTCAAAAAATTACATTTCATTTAGAAGATACGATTATTTTCACATTTTTTGGGAATAAATAATTGTTTAAATAATTTGTATTTCTTTAAACAATTAAAGATTGTTAATAGAGCCATGGTGAATCTTCAAATTGTGCATTACTAATTATTTTTATGACAAAGACGTAAGATTGCTAAAAAGTAATAATAATACATAAAAATGTAGTTTTTTTATATTTAGGTCATGTTTGGGATGCTGTTGGGTAGGTTGGGGTAGGTTCGAAATGAAAGTTATTAGAATGGTTTTATTTCGTAGCCACTTCTCTTAAATCCCTGAAAAAGTTGGCACGTTTCGATGAAACCCTGGAACATGAGTTTAATTTTTCGAAAATTCAAAATTTCCACATGTTAATTAAATGGGATTTTAAAGTGCCCGGTGGCACCTGTAAATATTCGAATGTCGAATATTAACCTGTAGCTCGAAAATCGTTTTTTGGACCACCCTCATCAACATATATACTGCGAATTTGTTTATCGAAATAACCTTTGCAATTAAATCACAATATACCCTCAGTATGCAATATACAAATTTCTAAAAAAATACCTCAAACTTTAAAAATCTGCTTAAACTCTGTATCTAACGAAATACAATTTATTTTAATACTGGGATTTTTGCACTTACCTTTAATTTTGTCGAACACTTGTTCTAGTTTTTTAGAGAGAGTTGGAATAATACGGCGTCTAGCTACGGAGGTGTTTATACGGAACCGGTCCAAGTCATTTGAGGTGATTTCTGATGCAAATTCGTTCGTTTTTAATTCAGAGTGAATAATTTTCGCTGTTTTTGTACACACTTCTTCCATAGCTTTTCGTTTAGCGCTGTTATTTCTAGCTTGTCTAGAAATATTGAGGTCTCTTGTACTACTTCTACTATGACATAATTTTATTTTTCCATATTTCTAACAATTATGCATTTTAGAAATCCATTATTTTACCCAAATCTACTGCACCCCCAAAAAATGCTCAAATTTAACTTTAAAAATGTATACGGCACTTTTTGGAATTTTCCATTCAACTTAGAGTCTTGGGTTTAAGCTGAAAGCATTGCATCTAAATAGTGTACAGTTCTCCGTCCATTTCTCATTAGCATGCAGTGATCTGTTGTACAGATTATTTATCACCCCAGTTCTCAAGCACATTTCAAAAAATGAATTTGAGATTATTTAATTTTGCAAGAGGTATAAGCTTTGGGGAAGGTAAGCCGTAGGATTAGAGAATGTTTTTTGAACCAGGGATTAGAGGCATGTCAATTGGCACAAGTAGCCTACGCCCTGATAGTAGTCTCAGCTATGGACCTCTTGCTGACAATATTCACTTATTTATATTGCAATAAAAAAAGCAACCGACAGTGGCCCGCAGCGACTGATGTTGCAGTAGTTCAAAAGTAGTCAGAGGAGTAGGCACATAGTGATCAATGAGTGCCGGAGTTTCAGTCTCAGCCACTTGAAAGTAGCAAACTTTGTTTAAAGCGTCTTTTTGTAGCTTCAAGTAATTAAGATTAAGGCCTATCGATAAATGTTAGAAATATGTAAAAAAATCCATTATTCCAAAAAACATGGTTAAAGTTGAGGTGGTTGTGGAGAAATGAGTGTGAAAACTGGTTTGTTTTTTCTTCTTCTTACTCATAGAAGTGATGAAGAGCATTAAACTTATATTTTTCTTCATCTGATTTTTTTTAGAATAAAGGATCAAATTCAAACACTTTAAATATTTTTGTAGATATATAACATGAAAAATCTACTTTTAAGTAATTGAGAATAATAACTAGGTGAAGTCTTTTTTATTTTTCCACCCTCTTACTCCGGGGTAATGAGGAGAATTGAATTTACGTTTCATGTTTCGATTAATGTGTCTTTACGATAAAATATCATTTTCTAATAATTTGCAAGTTTTTCATAAATTTAAACATGCAAAATGTACTTTTAAGTACCTGAGATTGACACCTAGGTAAAGCCCATTTTGATTTTTCTCTCTTTTTCTCATAAGTCATGATGAAGATTTAATTGATGTATTATGTTTCGTGTGATATTTTTTTTTTTACTAAAAAATCATTTTTAAGTACTTTTAAAGTTTTATATATTTAAAACTTGGAAAATGCCTTGCAAAATAATTGATAATTACAACTAGGTAAAGCTCATTTCGTTTTTCCTCTACTCTACTCTGAAAACTTGTTTAAAAAATATTCTCAAATCTTGGAAGTATAGATTTTAAGGACCACTTGCTTGTAAAATTTTCTCAAGAGTTTTCTTTTTTGAATTATACCACAGAAAACAATTGTTTTTCCTGTAAAATTTCAATTTTGGGGTTTACGAAGGGGAAGTTCAGTTAGGTGGCGGTGATCATCGAGTTGATTCAATTACCTATGCTATACAGACTATATATTAAACTTATACTCTAAGTTTCCGTAGTAAGTTAAACGTTCTATGAAATTATCGACAGGCCAAATTTTATGGAACTATACCACTATAAATAGATAGATAGAGCTAATCATTTTCTGCAGCTTCATTTACATAAATTCTCCTCTTTGATGTATCTTTGGTAGCATCGCTAGTTAAAATATTTTAACTTTCTAATGCGCTTTAAATTCCAATGCTTCTCAATTTTCCGACCAAACTCCTCTAATTGTCGTCTTATCTTTATTAAATAGAATTTTTTATTGAACCCAATATTCAGTCAGATTTAAAAAATCTGGAGCTAAAAATTATTTATATGTTACTAGTTGTGTGTCGATTTTCCCATTTTAATAGGGTGACAACTCGGGAGAACCGGAAGAAAACCGGAACAAACTTGAATCGCGGGTGCAAACCTGGTTACAGCCGAGACTGAAATAAGATATTGGAATATTTCCTACATTTTATGATTTGCGGCTTTTGTAGATTATAAAGAGTTAAACTTGTTCCGATAATTTAATGTTTCCTTGAAGAGATATATGTAGGCGTACGCATTAACAGGGACCTCATGGTCGTTTCTAATATATGAGATATTCGCGTTTTTCTAAGTCAGGATCAGTTCCGGAATGGTAAGGTGGGATTTCGAGAAAGCTTCAGGTGGACCGGTACTTTATTAAGCAATTTAGACCGTTTCACTAAATCAATTGGCACTATATTTATATGTTCCGAAAGCAACTGGATAAAAAGCGAACAAGATAAGTTAATTTTTCTTTTATTTCTGCATCGGTTGTTTTCTGAAAATTTTAAATTGTGCACATGACCAAGGATGCTTCCTTCCAGATAAGGTACACGTGAACACTTTCAATATTTCAAGTTAAAAACTTTTCAAAATATTCTTCGCATTTTTACCTCATTTCGATTCAATTCATAACATTTATTTCAAATGTTTGAGAATTCTTGTTGTTCCAAAAAATAATTCGCATACGTACTGTTCTAAGTCCAAGTTCTGCCGCATCGGTGTAAAGTTTAACAGTAATATCCTTGCACCCAGTTTCATCGGCATCAAGTGCCTGATTTAAAAGAAACTTACATCTCTGCAACTCACTTTTATTCGGTTTGTTCAATGACGCTTTATTTTCTTCATCTGAAACTGTAGAAATTAATTCTTAAAATAAATTTAAGAAGAAATAAGCTGAAAAATTGATCAATTTTTGAAATAAAGTGGTCTGTCATATTATTATGCGAAAGCTAACAAAATACAATTTCCACATTATATTTGTCATTTATTGTAAGCACTTTAAGCGTTCTTGTGTTTTTAAACACCTAGTTCGCTAGATTTGCCAGTTGCGCCAGATGAATTAGAGAAATATATTATGGATGATAAATTTTATTTTAAAAAAAACCTACATTGAAATCAAGATTTTTTACAATAAAAACGACTTTTAAATACAATCATAATGTCTTATGCCCACCTTTACCATATAATAAAGCTTCAATACGACGAGACTTACTGTTTATACAGTTTTAAATGTTAATCTTTATATCTAAGCAATGTTCCCTAGATGTGATTACGTATCTGAATTAGCTCTTACTTGGTCGTAGGATCGTGCTTACTGACTTTTGTTTCATGAAGATCCTAACATTCTATAGAAAATCCTGAAGCACAGAGTGCTTTGACATACACGACCGGTTCGTTAATAGAATTTTTTTTTCATACACTACAGGTTATTGTAACGACGCGAGCCAGTCGTTTATCGAGAGTAACGACTCGTTTATGTTACAACAATTTCTATAGAGCAGTGAGTAGTGTCATCTACACTACTCATTGCTTCATGATACACGACGGAGTCGTGTGGGACTCGCTGGGTGCATTTCCGATAATTAACGATCGAAGCCGAATAAGAACGAAAGCGCACTAAATGAATCAAGATCGCGAATCGCATGCATTTTTGAATCATACGCGTTTATTTGAGAAGTAAGCGCCAAAAGTAAAAAAGTCAATTTTTTAACATTGATATAGGCACAGATTATACATATTTCGGATCCAAAGAGTCCATCCATAATATTTATATTCATAAAAAAATATTTCGCATTGACTTTTCAATTTAAAGATATTGTACTTTACCAAACATGAATGTTTATAAAACTTAACATAACCACAACGTGCGATTTCGATATCTTTTTGCATTTGCGATGAGATGAAAGTTGTGGCTGCTTTCGTTCTTATTCGGGTTTGATCTTTGATAATCGGAAACGCGTATTTCGAGTTCGACACCCCGAGTCACGTAGCGCTAGTAACGATTTTTTTAAATTCTCGGAGGTTAACGCGAAAATACTTTAAAATGTAAAGAGAAACATGTGTTTAGTCATAGTAATGATAGTTTCGCAATGTCTATCGTGGCGATAATTGACCTGGTAACTTAATGTAAGCGCAGTGACTTAATAGGTTATAATTAAAATATTATCACAGACATGCGAGATTGTTTTTCACATTAACGTTGTGAGAATTTGGTATGCATTCATGGTACCTTAAGATATATTACTAACTTAATTTTTGCGGAATACGGATGCTTGAGGAGCGTGCATCATTGAAAAGAGAGAGCGACATATTTCTTGTAGTTTAAATGCTTTCTAAAAAAAATTTGGTATAAACCTTTGGCGTGCGTATTAATAAACATTGCATTTTTTGAAAATTATTCTTAAGATTACTTAGGTAATAATGGTAAAGCTGAAAAGTCGTAGACATTAGGTGGCGAAAGAGACTGCCTTTTTTAGCGTGAGTTTTGATGGGTGGAATTAACCTCATCGTATTTGAAATGGTCGGAGTTACAGTGGGGGTAGTGTTGGAAACGCTAGGTATCGAAATGATCTTATCTAAATCGTCACGAGGAAAATACGCAGGTTTAACATTGTCTATAGAGATCTGTCGTGTTGAACCGTTTACATCAATTTCGTCTATTCTATCGGATGTGCGATTTATGATTTTATGAGGTCCGGTGTACGGACGTTCTAGCGATTTCTTGGCCGTTCCAACGCGAAGAAAAACGTGGGAGCTTGACTTTAGGTCCTTATGGACGAAAGCTCGTTTTTTATATTTTTGACCCCCTGGAACTGGTTTGATCAGTCGCATATGTGCTCGAAATTCGTCTAGGAAAATTTTAGGGTCCGGAATAAAGTCTTCCGGAAGGACTAATTTTCCGGGAATGCGCAATGTGGTACCGCTGCTTTTAGAGAGCGATGCCAACGCTCGATCATTCCGTTTGACGCTGGGTGATAGGCCGTAGTTCGAATTCTATGACATCCGGTGAGCTGAAGTAAGGCTGTGAAGAGTTGCAACAAATCGAGAGATCCAGTAATCTAGCAATGAACGGCATACAGTTAGCGCTTCGATGTTTTGGAGAGAGATTGCCTCTGGCCATCGTGAAAAACGGTCGATCATGGTTAGCATGTATTTATGACCGTCACAGTCCGGAAGTGGCCCGACAATGTCCATGTGGACATGCCAAAATCTTCCATCCGGCGCTACGAAATCTGCCGGTGTTAAATGATATCACGATTCATGTTTAACCACACGTAACGCTTTCGAATGAGCCGATCGGATGCCTTTTTACTTGGGTGAGCCGCGTTATGAAATAAATCGAACGCGCCTTTTCGGAGCGGTTCCGGTATAAAAGGGCGAAGTCTTTCCCGGGTTAGATCACAATAAAGTGACGTGTGTTCGGAGCCCCACTGATTTTTTTTTCAAATTCAGTGAGCAATTTGGATCAACGGTAGCTTGAGCGAGTTCGATTCTAGTTGTGTTGTGTATTGGGATATAAACGTGAGTTGTATTTGCTAACGCGAAGAAGCCTTATCAGATCGTTGGGTGAATGCATACATTAGTGGCTTGTGGTCAGTCACCACTTTAAAGTTTTGGCCTTCCAAGAAGTATCGAAAATATCGAATGGAATACGCACTATATGCTCGCTGTGCAGATGAGAACTTCCTGGAGAAGAAAGCTAGTGGTTTCCACTCGTCGGAGAGTTTTTGGTCAAAAGTGGCCCCCATTCCGGAGTCCGAAGCGCTGTCTTTCAACAGACTTTTGTGATCCTGTGTGTGTGTGTGTGTTATTCCCCAACAAAAACAGTCAGCTGTTTCACACATGTGACTCCTAGAACAAGGATGGAGAGCTCTATGGACCTGGCATAGCCGATTAAACTGTAAGTTTTGCCAATCGTGTATAATTTCATTGTTTATCTTTAAACGCGTTTTCCCAAAAGTCGTGTTTTTCGAAAGTGTTGGCAAGGGCCTGACTAAAGTATTTGAGATATTGTTTGTTTATAAATTTTAAATTGTTCAGCAGAGGAGTCGCTATGGCCTGACACGAGATTTTTGGAAAAAAAATTTTACACGTTTTTACAGCCCTTTTTAGCTCGAAAAAAATGGTAAAAATGTGATATTTTTGTTCAAACATCCACAACTTATGTTAAAAAGCTTGTGTCAGGCCATAGCCAAAGTTATAACTAATACAGAAATATTTTGTTTTTTTTTTAGATTCATCCAGCCAAACCTGAGAAAGCTTGCCACAAAGTCGGGTACAGTTTTTTTATGGAGGCGCGGTTGAGGTCATCCCAAGGACACAATTGTCAATAAATACATAATTACAATGTATCGATTTTTAGAGAAAAAATGTACGAAAATAATACAAAAAACCACATCTCAATATCATGTTTAGTTTTTTTGCAATCCACCCTCAAAAATACGCTCGAAAATCGAGCGCGTAACTAGACGACTCCCTTAAAGCTCGCCGGCGATTTAAAATGACAGAAGGCTTCCCGTCTAAAAGGTCTTCGCCTTTTAGTAAGTGTCGAAGTCGACTCTCAGGCGAATCGGAGAAACCTGATATGATTCGAGTTTTAATTCGCGTGTAAATATTCGGAGGGCTCAGAGGTTCGCGACGACATAATCCGCTTTCGTTCTCTCGGCAGTTATTTGAGAGCTCGCGAAGGAGCACTCGACTTGGATGAACCATAATGATGGATCCTGATGAAAAAATTTAGGGATTTTCGAAACCCTTTGTGTTGCGTCTACACGGCTCTGTGTTGCTGTTAACCAGATAATTGCGTTGACTACTTGCTCATTTCCGGTGGGTTGACCTACCGGAGGTGGGTTGTTGCCCTGAATGTCAGGCATTTTATTAAACGTCACAACCCGATAAAAATATGGAGATAAGTTGCCCTTAATACGACGGAACAAACCAGAAGGGTTGTTGACGGGAGTAAGTAACGGTCAAAACATCGTTCAAATGTTCGTACACCTTCCGTTTTTAGAATTATTGGTCTATTATGCGTTTACTTTGATCACAAAAATGAAATAAATTGAATTTATAGTTCAGCAATTGTATAAAAGCGTTGATTAGCGCATCTTATTACGTCAATAAACGAACTGGAGCAGTGAGCGATGTGACGGTTGACACATGAAGGTTATGTTACGCGTACATCACGCGCGTTTGCACACAGAAGAATGTTTTGCGAACTGAATTTATTTACCTCTTTTAAAATAGTAATCCTAATTTTAAATGCTCCATAAAAAAATAGTGGCTTTGAAATTCACGCGTCCGATATATTTTCAGGAAGATTCCGAGTACCTAACACAGAATTCGGTAAATGATAATTCCGTTCGGGCAAGACGGTTAATATTTATTAAAACGACGTTTGAAAGTTCCCTAACATCACTTGGGCTAAATTTTCACAAAATGAGTATACGCGTTTAAATCGGGCACTTTTTCAGACGGAATTACGTGAAAACAGAAGATTATCGCAAAATCGAGTTTTCACATTCATTTAGCAAATAATAATCTAAAAAATTTAATTCTCAGTTTGTAATTAAACTGAAAATCTGATTTTATAAAAAGTTTTTGTTTCTCCATAAAATCGACCAATTGTGGATATTGTGTAAGAGGTTTAGCTAATTAAGTTTATAAAATAATAATTTATTGCGCTTGAAAAATTAGAGTTTGTATTTTGTGTGAGGTCAGCACGGGGAAGTTTAATACCAGGGTTGGCTTGATAAAGAAATTTCAAAGTTGTTTTTTTAATTGAAGCTAGATACATTTTTAAAAGATTTGTCACATTGTATTGTAGAAAAAGGATTTCAAGCTTGTTTTTTTATTGAAACTACATACATTTTCAAGAGATTTATTAAATTTTGTTTAGAAAAAGAATTTTTTTATTCAAACAAAAAGTTGCAAGAAAATTTTCATTTTAATGTACGAATGCAACATGTCAGCTTTTTAAAATTTATCATATTATAATGTAATCAATAATCAAAAATTCAAAGAGCACTAAGTAATACCTTCAATTATGAATAAATTATTTTTTATTAATAATTATATTGTTATAAGCAATATCAGTTGAGCCTAAAATGATTTTCGAAATTTATTAAGTGCCTGTTATTTTTAATTTACTTTCAAGTAACATTCAAACATCAAAGATTTTAATAAATTATTCTTTTTATTAGTATTAACGAATTACTTTAAAAAACGAAGCTGAAACTTTCTTTTTAAATTCCGGTTTTTTCTTTTCAAAAGCGCTATTATTTGCTTTGCTAGAGAGAATTTCTCGGATAATTCAGCAAAGTACATTGTCATTCGAAGTAACACTAGAAAACTCCCTTAATACTAAATAAATTGGTCTACAATATAGGTATAGTTCAGAATTAATCCTAAGTTGTAAGAAAGTGCCATAGCAAGACAGACACTATGCTACTATAGTTTTTTACAGTTTGATTTAAATTGTACAATTCAGTCGAGGCTTTAGATGAAAGAGGCAACAAATAAAGTTTAACGATCGGTCGGTCGAATTCCGAAGTGGCAGTTTTAATGCAAACTGAGCGAACCAAGCCATATTTACCTGGAAAGCATTTGATTACGCGACCGAGCAACCATTTGTTTGGCGGGAGATCATCATTATGCATCAATACTAAGTCAGGGATTTTAAGGTTAGATTGTTTACTTGTCCATTTATAACGACGCTGTAAGGAATAAAAATATTCAACAGCCAAACGTCGCGTACAAATGCAACTGAATTTTCAGGGGGATTCAATAGTGGCGCCCCAATGAAAAAATGCCCTGGTGTTAAAAACGTAAAATCCTCACTGTCATCTGATAAAGGCCCTATTGGACGCGAATTAAGAGCAGCCTCAATTCGTGTAAGAGTGGTACAGAAGTCTTTGAAAGTGAGAGTTCTAGGCCCTATCATTCGGCGAAAGTGATGCTTGAAGCTTGTGACCCCAGCCTTCCACAGGCCCCCAAAATGAGGCGCAGCGGGCAGAATAAAGTGCCCAGCGGTTCCTTGAGTAGCAAGCTGATTATGCACATCGTTATCATTACGCGCGTTTAAAAGGCAATTACGTAGCTCCTATCCAGCTCCCTAAAATGTGATACCATTCTCGCTGTAAATGTGCTGGCAATCCACGGCGATTTGTAAAGCGATGGTAAGTGTCTAAAAAAGCATCAGAATTATAATCTGAAACAAGCTCTAAATGTATGGCTCGAGCTACGCAGAAAACAAATAAGGTGACGTAATCCTTGTAGCTTTTTTGCCCTCTGCCACGAGATACGCGTACGTTAAAGGGGCCTGCGTAGTCGACTTCAGTGTGCGTAAAGTGGCGAGCTGGAGTGATCCGAAAATTTGGAAGTCTACCCATAAGCTGTTGTAAAACAGCAGCTCGCTAACGCGCGCATAAAATACAGGCGTTAATTAAACTTTTAACGAGCATACGAGCTCCCAAAACCCAAAATACTTGACGCAGCGTATCTAAGATAAGCTGTGTAACACCATGGAGTGACCTAATGTAAGCATGTTGAGCAATAAGCTCAATTATTCGGTGACATGGTAAAATCATAGGATGCTTCTCATTCTAACTAATTGGAGCATTACGTAAACGTCCTCCCAATCGTATTACACCGGACGCATCTAGAAACGGGTGCAAAGTCTTTACTGTCGAACTTAATTTTATTTTATCGTCGCGTTCAAGAGCGAGCAACTCAGGTTCGAAGTTTTCTTTTCGAATTCGCCGAACCCAATATGAGGAAGTTCCATGTATCTTATTTGGCGTAAGAGCCAAAGTTTTATGCCGGAAGGCAGATTTCGGTAACCTACGGACCTTGATTAGAAAGGCCGTGACGAATCGAGTACAGTAAACAGTCACTCTTAACAATTTTGGCCAAGACGAAAACAGCCGAAAAAAGCCAAATCGAAGGGTCGCTTAGCTTGCTTCATTGGATGGTGAGAAGATACCTTACTCCACTCAAGGTCAATATCCAGAGACAAATCAGGCCGTGATTCTTGCCAACTTGTAGAATGTTTGCCTAGCCAGTATGGGCCATGCCACCATCAGGGATGATCCTTTAATTCTCCCGGAAAAAGACCCCTGAAAGCACAATCAGCGGGTTTGTTCTTGGTGGGCACATGTCTCTTCTTGGAATTTAGAATAAGCTCGTGAATGTGAGCCACTCGAATGGATACAAAGGAACGCCAAGCAGACGGATGCTTGGTAAGCCAAGCTAAAACCACTGAAGTATCTGTGTGGCAGTAAAGTAAAATATTTTCAAGATCCATTGTTTTAGTAATAAAATGCAAATTCTTAGCTAATAATTGAGCTCCGCATAATTCAAGTCTAGGTATGGTTACCGGAAGAATCGGGCCCACCCTAGATTTTGCAGTCAATAAGGTAACTTGTACAGTTCCGTCCTACTGAATAATACGGAGAAACAAGACTGCTGCATAAGCTCTGCTCAAAGCGTCAGAAAAGCCATGCAGTTCGCATCCTAAATTATCAGTATCTTGCCCAGTCCATCGCGGTATCTGAATAGTTTTGAGTTAGGCAAGACTCTGATAATATTTGAACAAATGTTCTTCCAATATAATGCAATATAAATTTGTATGGTCTTGAACCATAATGGGGTAACCCATTATCAGGAGAACGGAAGAACTTTATCATTAGTGATTTCCGTGTTATTTTATTGTTAGCGTTAACAATATTGAAGAAAATAGTATAATCAATAACCTATCAAGCTTTCAGAGCAATATTTGTAATATTTGTCCAACTCTGGGCTCTCAAATTGTCCCGAAGTTTATCCCAACAGGTATTTGCATGGAAAAAATCTGGGCAGATGGGGGTACCAGATACTGTATAGCCAATGTTGTCTGCGTGGGCTGGAATTTTAAAAAATATTTCCTTCAAATCTTGCAAATGTTAAGATTTTAAAGGTACAAAAATTCTTTACTAAGAAATTTAAGTTGCAGTCTTACATACTCTACTTAAAATTATATTTATATTGGGTAAAGGTGATATATATATTTTATTAATTTTTCTGATCATGTATATGTTTTAAATATTTTTGTTCTTGAGGTTTTAAATATTATTAATTTTTGCATTAGCTACATTAATAATTTTCACAATAAATAATTTTTTAAACTAGGTGAAATAATAAAATTATTAATATCAGCAAAATAAATCATATAAATATTAAGTTCGAACTGCTTTTGAAATGTATCTCAAAATTAAATTTTATTCATATTAAACTACATATTTTCATGACTTTTTCTTTTTTTGAATAGTTAGTAATAGTTACTCTTATTTTTTCATATTTTTCTGTTTATTTGCAAACAGCATCAAATTATTTATTCTTTTTCTTAAGGGCATGCGACACAGCGAAATACCTATATTACCGACTCACTTTTTCAGTTCATTGAATATTTTTTCGGACCAGAGAACTTTTTTTTTAAAATAAAAGATCGAGCTGAAACTTTGGGAAATGCATTAGAGTACAATAAAGTACG
>JAAAKG020134737.1:0-13752 GCA_010014905.2 Druon quercuslanigerum | reverse complement strand
ATATATTTCAATTGGAAACGAGTCAGGCAACCCTCAATGTTTACCTTTCGATCCCTCCGAAACCAGTCACAGCGAGCAAATATCACTACCTAGCGAGGGGCTGTGTACTGAGTAGTTCTCCTGACTACTATCTCGAATCGAGCATGGGATTCCTTCTGGGATTGAGCGGTATCCTCTAGAGATCTCTGAGCATTCTCTAAGCAGTCGAGCAGTAGTATTGAGTGTATTCGGCAAACTTAAGAGGAAACCAACCTAGTGGTTCCCGCCGTCCCAGCAGTCTGTGTAGGTTCAGATAAGAGCAAAAAGACGTGCGTAAGAGATTTAGCTACTCGAGGCCTCGCATTTGCACGATCTTTTGCATATATCTATAGACTGCTGACATATCTCCAAAAAGCGAATACAGCACCTCTAAAGGCCGCAATTCGTGGGAGCTTGTAACTCTTATAATTCTGGAATTGAGAAATGTACATAATCCGCGAACACGATAGGACTTCAAAATTCCCCATCTAAATTAATTTTCAATAATTATAATATTTTGTACGTTTTTAGCTCGTTTTTTAGTGCAATGGAGATTTAGTGCACCCAAGAACCTACTCGTTTCGCCCCTGCTTACGGAGCCATTCCAAAATACGTCGAGTCTCTAAATATACATATTGTCTGAGTAGGTAACTTAATTGTGCAGAGAGTATAACTTGATAAATATATTAGTTTTGGAAAAATCATGAAAACACATATTTAAGCGTAGTTGACATAATTGTATGAATTATTTAACTATAGAGTTTATTATTATAATTTAAATCGAAAATCATCTATCATTTGTCGTCATTTTCACTTTGAGATTGTGTCAATTCTAACATAAAAGTGACAGATCTGATATTTGTGAGAAAGAATGGCCAATACATAAAATTGCAATTTTGAAATGGAAAGTTTGAAAGGGGGAAAGGGAATACAGTACCCTCCCACTTATCGCGAGAGGCTGGGACTGGAACTCGTAGCAGAAAACATTAGGATATTACGTTCATTTTACATACTAATCCTAAAATCTGAATGGTTTATTACAAGTTTTATTCATTAAAAAAATTTAAAAATGGAGTACTCTGGACTGGAAAGGCATGCAAGTGTTTCCATATAAAACCATTTGGGTTGAATTTTTTTTCGAAGATTTGATAGCCATTGATAAATTAAAACTAACTTATTAAGTACGTTACACTGAATGTCATCATTTTTTAAAAAGTCGGTAGTAGGATCTAAGCGAGCAGGGGAAGTCGCGATAAGTGGGAGGGTACTGCAGATGTTAAATTTTTATAATATAAGCAATTAAAAATGTATAATTTGAGATTGAGCGTACAAAATTATTGCACCATTTGAAATTTAAAAAAAAGTTTTTAAAAATCATAATTTTGAAATATTGTGGGCAGCAAATTCACGGTGAGGCAGAATAAACAATTTTAACCTGAAGTTCTTGTGGAAGATTAGTTTGCAGATCACATTTTTTAATGATCTCTAAACTTTGTGTGAATAGAGAAAGGTGTCGCTTCCAGAAAATGTTGAAAAATGAAAATCGTACATTAAATGACGGATTTAGTGCAAAATCTTTCGCATATTGCAAGTATCAATACTAGAATAGAGAAGATAAAGGTCCTGGATGCGATTGCTATGTTTGGGAAGAAACGTAAGGAAAACTTTGAAAGTGAAATTTTACAGGAATTATTAGCAAGGGAAATTTCAGTCAAGATTATTGCTTCGACTGAGTACGAAACGCATTAAGTAACTTTTCTTACACTGCCCATATCACGTGTTTCGTGTGCTCAACGATACTGAAAATTTTTTAAAGATCACAGAAGAATACATTCAAATGGACCTTGCCCAACTCTCATAAGGATATCCTGAAACATTCAGAAACTTCGATAATAATCAAAAGTCGAACAAGTATCGTTCAACCCTATGTCCAAAGCATTTCGTTCTCCAATCAGCCTAAATTTCCTCTTAATTCTATGGATCGAACGAATCAACTACTTGACTCAGGTGCACAAAACCATTCCGTACAACATTGCAATCACTATACGGAAATTTAAGATGTGATGGATTAAATTATCACACATCGTCAATCCTTAGACGTACCACCGAGTGTACCACGAAGCAATTCTGCTTTGGAATCAAACTTTGCTCAAGCAGAAGAACGAAATGAGTGCTCCCTCTTGAATAAATGCTATCCTTGAAAGCGAGAAAAATAAGGCACACAAAACGTTAATAACCTAGTTATTTATTAGTCAAACGTGCGAGAGTTTCTTTCGACATTTGCGATCCATTACGCCTACGCACTGTACCATTGTAAACTTTTCTATGGTAGAGTGTTTTCGTCGCATTTCACGCCTCCACATACAATTAGACGTTGCAGTAGCTGAGTTTAAGGACAAATAATCGTGAAAATTTCATCGAATAAAGTATTTGGGTGCTTCATTTCATTGTCAAGTCACCGACCTTTCATCTCCAAACTTGGTGTTTCATAGGGCTACTGGCACTCCGAACTACACTGAACTCATAGGTGTTCCAAATTGTGACAAACGTGATGTTCATGCTAAGTTACAAAGTCTCGGCATGGATGTAGATTTAAGGGCCGTAGAAGACATTGATTTGCAATGCATCTACCTCTAATATGGATAAAAATCTATCAACTCCCGAAAGTCCAGCCTTAGAACTTTTAGAAGATCTAACACTGCTCTTTACTATTCAAGGAAATGTTTAATTGATAGAATACTCGGAATCTGTTAGACCTTTGAATAAATCTAGTCCTTTTCCTGAAGTTGCAGATTCTAGTGTAAGAAAAATTGTTGATCAGAAGTCTTCAGTCTGCTGCCTTCTAAATGACGGAGCAGGACAGTTGAGCAGTGATAGGCCTTAAAGAGTTTATCAGGCTAAGTACAAATCTTACCAATAGTCTATGGTAGGAAATGTCGAGCATTCAAATTTAGTCGAAAAGTGTAACCAAATAAGCATCGGGGATTGGATAATTTTTCGCAATAAGGGCATAATTAAATATCGTGTTGATCCAGTACTTCGTACTTCTTCTTTATTCATGTATCCCCTAATGGTTTACATGACTTCGATTCCTTAAAATCTTTCCACCTAAATATTTTTATAAAATCTTATCCTTACTATTTACAATTT
The DNA here is from genome assembly GCA_010014905.2 of Druon quercuslanigerum. Taxonomy (NCBI): domain Eukaryota; kingdom Metazoa; phylum Arthropoda; class Insecta; order Hymenoptera; family Cynipidae; genus Druon; species Druon quercuslanigerum. Next base: position 10,584 of record JAAAKG020134737.1, on the reverse strand, counting down.
TTTATAAATACTTACATAAAATCTTATATCTAGATTCTTATTTCTATTTCCTGCAGCACCGTAATTTAGGACGTGTTAGCGAAGAAGTGAGCGAGCGAGCGTGTGAGAACGCAACCGCATCTTATTCTATTACATAATCTTTCATTGGTCCTCTAGCACCCTCCAACTCCTTTATCGATTCTTCCCTTAATCCATCCTCCCCTAGAATTTTTAACACATTCTCTTATCAGCTTCCTTTATCTTCCATTCCTCTCCTATACCCTTACCATACATGTTCCCATGTTGCTTCCTCCCATTGACATATTCTGAACTTCCTGTTCTCTTTTTCTTCTCAAAACATCCCTTCCCTTACCTCGTTTCCCAGTCTAAATCTTGCTATTCTGGTCCATCTTCTCTCTCCCCATCCCTTTCCTAAATACATTAGTCCCTCCTTTCTTCTTCCCATCTATCATACACTCTCTCACTAACTCCTCTCCCTTTCCTTCCCTCAGCTTCGTATCAAAATTCCATTACCTATTTCCCGCTATAGTACCTAATATATCTTTTTTTCCTTCTTCTCTCACCATATATCCCGGCATACTCTATTCTCTAGTCAATGATCTCTATTTTTTGGCAAGATATATCCATTACCTTTGTCTTTTCTACATTTAAATTCAACTTTTTCCAATCTAAGTATTTCTCTAGTCCTGTAATTAAGCCCGCCATCCATTCTTCATCCTCTGCCATCAACACTATATCGTCTGCGCATGCTATAGTGTATGTATTTTCTCCTTCCATATCCGAACTTCTTCCAACCTTTTTTTCACATTTCTTTTTCCAAGTCTAATATTAATATATTAAGTGAAAGATACGCTCTTCAATAATCCCTCTCTTATCACCCTTTTCACCATAACTTTTTCTATTTCGCCTCGCTTTAATGAGTCCGACGCCTCTTATGTTCCCATTCCTTTATTTTCACCAGTACCATTCTCTCACCTCTTCGCTCTTCCCTTCCTTTACTTCGCACTTCATCTATCTCTACCTTAGCATTAATCCTTTTTAGTACTTCTTCCACTCCTTCCTTCAGCTCGTTTCCCTCTAATCTTAGGCCCTTTATCATTATGTTTCTTTTTATATTCTCTCTTTAGCTCCTTCCCCTTTAATCTTAGACCGTTTATCACTGTATTCCTTTTTTTTCTTCCCTCTCTTTCTTTTGTGTTCTTTGCTATATTTTCTCCAGCCTTTCCTTCTCGGTATTCCCACTCTCGCCCCCTCCAACGCCCGGTTCAAGCTTTCTATTATCCTTATATTACCTTGCATCTTATCTACCTTTTTATTATTATCTTCCTGTTATTCTAATTTTTGTTCCAATAACTGCATCCTCTTTTGTAACTTTTCGCTGGCTTCTTCCCATTTCTTTTTTTTCCTGATTTCAGCCATTTCCCGTCTAATTTCTTACTTTAAGTCCTCTCCCCTTTTTTCCTGCTTTCCTTCATAAATCCCCATTACATCTATTATAAATTTGCGAATTTCTTTGAGTCTTTTCTCTTTCATTGGATTTTTAGATTCATCTGCGTCTCCATCATTCCCCTTACTATTTTCATCCTTCTCTACAAAACTATGCTTTTCCGGTGACGATCTGAACATTTTTGGATATTTCGAGCTTGAACCTACATCTTTCTTCTCTCACTGTTTTCCCTCTCCCGCCATTTCCTTTTGATGAAAGCCTCAATCGACCATACGGTTTTTCTCTCATATCTGCTTTTTTATCGTTTTCTTGTACTTTTGATAAACAGGATATTGGAGACTTATGTCACTGGTTCTAAAAACTTGGCAACGGTGAATTATCTTTAATCGATAATTTAACACACGACTATATAAATATTAAGCAGCAAAAATATACCATACGCCGTCCACTTATAACAGAGTTAGGCTTATTTTTCAGAAAGGAAGTCTATACTCAGACACGTGACTTATTTTAGAAGATTTATGTGAGCTCGTCACTCTTAAGAAACCGATGGATGTTTTAGTTATACTTCTGTAGGACTTTTAAGCTTTATTACGACTTTAATCCAAGCTTTTCTCTCTGTAATTATTCATATTATTATAAAATTAGGTAAAAATAATAATACATGGAAACGGATGTAAGTTTGTAATGGGCTTACGTATTTATAAGGAAAGTTTAGACTGGCTAATTATATATTATTTAGCATATAAAGAGATAAAGAGTGTTATTATGATATAATATAAGTGCAGTAATATGTTTAGAGATACACGTAGTGACTAATTGTTGTTGGTTGAAATTTTATTATTGTTCCCCAGATTCCAGTGTCGCGACTTATATAGCTGTATAAACAAACAAAAAAGAAATCGAACATTCCTTTTTCAAAAATCAGTTGAAGTTTTAGTTTGTGAGCTATAAAATGTTTAAGCTTGAGCAATCAGGAGTGCCGCATACACATCCGTGCGTGCGTGAGCATGAGTCGAACGCTGTGGCAGTGTCCCACGGGTTGTTGTAGAGAACCGGCGACGTCTCATATGTATATGAAGTTTTAAATTCATTACGTATATGTTTGGAGATATGTTTCTTAATGGGTTACAAATTATATCCTTGTAATCATAGACATGTATTTTTACTTTATTCCCATCCTTTATTTCGAACGTATTTTAACAGGCCGTGTGTTGTTGTATTTAGTCCTGCAACATCAAAGCAGTATTTGAAAAGGACACATTAAAACTTGTACCATTTACGAGTACGTCGCATCCTTCGAAGTACGAATAGCTTGAAGTAACAACACAGAGACATTGACAGTAAACATTGTGTAACATTTAATTCAATGTTTTTCTTTTTAAACATGTTTCTAAAGTTGACTCTTCTAAGATTTTCAGCTCAGAAATTATTACATTTTCATACAGTAACATTATCACTCTTCTCTAACCGGGGATTGACTTCGTGTTTATCAATATTCTCAATTCAATTACTGCACTTGGCTGATTTTTAAAAGTGATCTTACGTATTCCAAAAATTGTATTAATTTTTGGTAATAGTTCTGTGGCATCTCAAACGTATCTCAATGAAATTTATTTTCATCGAGAGATTCGTTCAATTTGCATTTACTTTGTCCTTTCCAGGAAATGGCAACCAACAAAATACATTTATTTCCAATACTGATAGGACATTAAAACAAGCCCTTAACATTTAACAATTAAACTTGAACATTAGTTTTACAAAGAAAAAATAAGTGAAAATTATTTTTACAATAACATTTCCCACTGAAAATTTACATCATTATAAATAAAACAACAAAAATCATTGATTGTGGGTTCCCCCGAGGGAGAGAAGATTGTGTCTTTAAACGATTATTTGGATATATTTTCAGAGAATTCCACATTTATTAAAAATCAGTGAATAGGATTCTCCGCCAATATAAAAATAAAATTGAAACACCAAAACTTCCTTCGCACAATGAGGTCTTTATCGTATGATAAATTTCAAAAGTCGTTACGAATTCTTTTTTTGGTTCTATTCTTATACATAAATCAAAGCTAAATGCCCATACAAATTGCAATAGCTAGCGCAACCATGCACAACGAGATTTCTTTATCGTGTGATAAAGTGCTAAGTCGTTACAATTATGTTGCACATACTATTTTTTCATGTATTTAAAAAAACCTACCACTAAATGCAAAACATGCACAACTATGTCTCCACATAAACGAGGAGTGCAAAGTCGTTATAATCATGCATTTAATAATTTAAAAAAAACTAAATTTCCAAAAAATTACGTCTAACTATACAAATTCTAATGAATTTGGATAGTTTAGTAAACGGAAGTTTGTGATTCAAGAAGTTGAAAGTGTCGCCCTTTTTGAATGACGCTTCTTCAATTAAACTGCTGTCTTCAATGACAGGTGGATGAATGAAATAAGAAATTTCCTCCACGGAGACCGTCGCGCAAGAAATCCAGGTAATTCAAGAGACCTGGTACTGGTATCGCAATCAATATATAAAATGCATTGGTCCCACGCTATCCCCACTTATTAGCTGATGCAGCGTGCAATCGACCGTATGATCAAATCATTTTGTGAATCATCCATTAGCTCTGCCTGGCTGCCATCAATATAAATATTCGTCCGAAGCTTTATCATTAAATTCTAATTATGAAAATAGAACAGACCGTCTCAATACTATCAAATAGAAACTCCGCAACTGCTAACGATTCCAGTTTATAATTCTGTAAATCTGAATGGTTTGAATTTAAAAATAATTAAGTTTAAACATTAAATATATACAATGCTGTACTTTTTAACTTTAGTAAACTTGAATTTAAAAGAAATATTTTCTAAGACTTTCAATTTTTTAAAAATACCATTTTTTATAAAATCTTGATTCATAAATATATCAAGCATCAACTTTTGTTCACGTTCTACGTTTTCATTGAAAATAAATTTTAAAATCGAATCCTGACTTGTTTGATTTTAAAAGCCATCAATTAAAAATCATCTACTTTATACAGTTTTGATAATACATTTCTTAACGTTAAAGGAAATACCTTTTGACGATGTCAGTTGTTACAATTAAACAATTTTCATTTGAGATATTTTAATTGTTAATGAATCAATTTTATTAAATTATTGTAATGAAACACGAAAGCAGATTCGAGGCCTAAATCTTGAATTTTTTATTATTCTACATCAAGTTTGAACTTGAATCAATAATGCTTTGTTTAATAACATTCATTCTTGTGAGTTTTTAAAACTGTAACTAACGACAAAAGAAAACGGATAGGAAGACAAAATATGTAAAAAAGTGAATCAAATTTACGACACTTTTAACTGTCTAAATGTTTGTTTTTAAAATTAAAATTGATAATAGTACATAAATACTTCTAAATTAAAATAGTAAATAATAAAATATTGAATTAATTGTCCAACTTAACACGTTAATGTTTTCAAAATTTTCATCAATCACCATTTTAATTTTGCAGTCTTCAAAAAAATAAAGAATTAAAAATTTTTAAAACAAAACGTTTAAAAAGTTAAAAAACGATTTCGTTAAAATCAATTTAACGAGAATTTTTCTCTTGATTTTGTGTCTGGGATGTGTTACATCCATTTTTCGATTTTTTAAAATCTTCGCCTAAGCCGGTTTTCAATAATATCCATTTTTTAAATTGAAATACCCAGCTTTCTCAAAAACAAAGATATGAAAAAAGTAGTTCTCGATATAATTATTTTAAGCAGAAAAGATAGAAATATACTCTTCCCCACATGCTTTTCGACACTAAAAATTTTTATCCTTGGCTGTTAACATTTTAAAAGTATAAAAAAATATAATCAGATAATTCGAATAACAAAATTTTATCTGTTCTTATTTTTCCAATGGTATAAAAGAGTAAAAACGAATTTTTATATCTTAAAATAAAAGAATCAAGATTTTTAATCAAACGAAGTCAGAATAAACATTATTAAGACGAACTTTTTTTTAGCAATTTTTTCAGAGAACAATTTTTCTCTCATAACTTTTTTTCATATCTCGCTTCGTTTATGAGAAAAACGGGATATTTTAATTTTTAGAAATTAAAAATAGATTTTCTTCCAAAACGGCTCCAGTGAAAATTTGGTATTTAATAAAAAAATAGTGCGAGGAAGTACCTTTGGTACTTCCTAGTGTTATGAATATAACATCTGCATTTTACTAACTAATATTATGAATATAATATTATACTCCTCTTCTTTAAAAAAAAGAAGTGAAATATTATAAAATTAACAATTATTTTCGCAATTAATCTGTATTCTGTTACAATCTCGCTCACTCCAACTTATTTATATTGCAGTCGAAGCGTGACACGATAGTTGCCCGTAGCGAGTGGCGGTTCTTCGGTCAGGGTAACATTTCCCAAAGTCTAAAGTAGACCTAAGTAGTATGAGGAATAGTCACAGTGGTCACCAAGTAGTATCTTTAGCGGTCTTTATAGTAATCCGTTAGACTTCTTAAGCAGTTCAGCAGTAGTCGGCTATCTGACTCCCGGAATACTTAATGTAAAAAATATCTTGTTAGTTAGTAATCCGAACGAAAATAATCCATCCGTTTCGTAGAATTAAAGAAAAGTAAAACAAAGTTAACATCTTAATATTTTTTGATCAAAATATACCGTAATAGCTTCGGACACAGAAGCCTTGTTCGGAAACTTGATCGAAACCGGAAATAGCGTATTCTTTCCAGGAAATTTTTGGTGGTTCGACTTCTTAAGTCCATTCTGTGGAATTTTTCCATTGTTTAAAAAAAGATCAAAGTTTTTATTAAAATAGAAACTCTCTTCAAAGCGTTCTCTAAACGAAAAACAACACTAAAAATGTTTAAAAAATAAATTTATATCATGCCAACGCCAGAATTGCATTATTTTGTGAAAGTCATAAAAAGTTTAAATAATTTCAAACTGTCCCTTACATTTATTAGGTTTTAAAAATAGTCAAGAGATTCTCGACAAATTAGAACCTTGTCTATTGCGTTTCTCGAATAAAAAAAGTACACAAAAAGCCTTTCTTAAATAATTTTTTTAAAATAAATTTTAATTATTCCACCGTAACAATTGTATTAGTTTTTGAAAATTATAAAAAATTACAGTACTTTCTGACTTCTGTAACATTTATTCATTTTTTATAAACTGGTAAGAGTCGATGAGAAAACTACCCAAACAATTTTTTAAAAAGTAATTTCAACGTCGCCACCATAAATAGTGCTTTTATTTTTCAAAATTATGAAAAGCATCAACAACAAACCCTTGCAAGATAAATTTTAATGATGCCGCCACAAATAGTGCACTATTTTTGGAAAATCATGAGGCGTCAATAATTTCTAACTTCTGTGACATTTACTGATTTAAGAACATATATATCAGAGGTTCTCGGTACAGGAAAACCTTCTCGGTTTTATTCGCTGATAAAAATTTGCAAGCATTATTAAAATAACTCAACACAACACCTTTTCTAACAAAAGTCATTCTTCTCGATTCTTTGTAGATATTCCATCCGAGTAAACACATATTCCAATAAAAAATAACATTTTTCCATTCATCTCAGAATTTCTGTTTCCTAACTTGTAACAAAACTAACAACAAACTAAGCCTTCGCAAAAGCAAGGAAACTTTCTCTTTTAAAGTTTATAAGCAAGCCTTGCATAAGATAACACCTTTACATAAGTAACAAAAGTACAAAAAACAATTAAAAATTTGAGAAACCCACCACCGTGCGCGCACGAAATACTAACAAAAACGCACCACACCTAAGAGCATTCTGTAAATGCGCCTTTAATGAGTGCACAATGCGTCGCGAATGTCAGTATGTGTACATCAAAATGAGTTTCAAATTATGAATTTAAATAAATGTGAATAAATTTAAAACAAAAATTATTTTGTGAAAAATAAAAATATATTTTTTAAAACTCAAATTAAAAGAAGTTAAAATATAAGATCAAAACAGGAGATAAAAGTTCATTAAAAAGCATGTAAGAACGTATTATTATTTTTAGCAAAAAAAAACGAATTTTTATCAAACAGTTAAAATTTCAGACAAAGGAATGAATATTCAAATACGCATTTTCTAGTTACTATCGATTTATTTAAAAGAATTCTTTCTAATACCCATTTTGAATTCAGTGCCAAGCGCGGACAAGGTAAGCGCGACTCAAATTGAATAAAAAAATTAGAATTATTAATTGCTTTCGAATGGAAAGGGAAAAAAGTATTTCAGAACGAAATAAAACGTTTTTTTCTATTCATATTTATTACGATTTTTTGTATTTAAATACAATTTTTTTATATAAACCATTTAAGATATTTTGTAAGTGGAGATAACACTTAGATCTGGTTGACTTCCGTTTCCGGCACCGATAGTGAGATTTTCTAAAATCTTTTTCTAAAAGCCGATAAAACAATGTGACGGTTGCATATATACATACATATATACGTACATTAATGCACACACTTAGATCTGCTTCTCGAGGCTTAGCATATGAATATTATGATTTTATTATTATTATTTATTGAAAACTTTTACACGGGTGAACCCGGTTATCCATCATAGCCACGGACCAGGTCAAGTGACTGTGAAATCAGGATGTTATTAGTTAATCTAATACAATGCTTCAAACTTCCTGCGATGATGCTGTACGAGTACAATTAAGAGCGGCCGAGAGCGTTGAAGGTGACATCAGTCACCCCTGGATGCTTTCTTAGAGCTACCATCTGCCACTCCACCAGTTTTTAGACGCTTGCATCCTGAGGGTCAAGAAAGTTTCTTGCAATGCGACAAGTGTTTAATAAAACAGCCTTCTGAGCTTCTGCTAATACCTTACTGACTTCTTAATGTTCAAGATGTTCAGCGCATCTTGCTTGCGCAATGCATGTAGCCTAAATCACAATGGGATGAATAGATGCATGATTCACATTCCTCCATATGGTATTTACTTCATGCTTTAACTCGCTATATTAGTGAGTCTTGGTTATATAGGTTGAATGCAAATTTCGGTTAAGTGGACAAGCAATGTCGATGATGTAGACTCTTCCACCTTTTATTCTCGCATCACGGTGTTAGGTCGATTGGCCCGGATGTGATGATCCGTTTAGATAGTAACATCCCAATATCACATGTAATCTTCGCTTTCTAAAACGGGCATTGGAATATATCTATAGAAAGGCGTCCATTCTTTTAAGAGTCCTAGGTTTAGGGCAAGTTGTTGATATATAATGCCCGCTACATCATTATGCCTGTGCGTATATTCTCTCTAAGCCATTACGCGACAGCCATCAATAATGTGCTCTATGGTTTCGTTAGTGTCTCCACATAATCGGCATCAGTCAACTACGTCCTGATGTAACACGTGTTTGCCATAATTCCTGGTGCTGACAACCTTGTCCTGTATCGCAATGACGAATCCTTCCGCCTCTGGATACAGAACACCCTTTCTTAGCCAAATATTAGATGCTTCACTATCCACTTCTGGTTGATCTAAGGTTTTGGGGTGCACGCTGTGGAGAGCCTTCTGTCTTCATTGTACTTCTAATTCCTCCATGATTTCTGTCCTGAGATTCAAGGCCCCATCTGAGGACTAATTCATGGGTGGGCAATCAAGATCCGCTTTACTAACGGTGATGTAAAGCGCAATATTTCATTTGCTGTCAAAATAGTCTCGTAACTGTATAACTTGTGACTCACACAGTTTTTTGACATCTACAACACCCCTGCCCTCTATATGTCGTGCTAGAGCTACTCTTTCAATCGCTGAATTTTTTTGGAGCATTCAGTGCTTCGACGATTCTGTTTAATTTTTCAAAGTCGGTGTTAGAACATTTGATGAGCGCGAAGAAGTACGTGAGGATATCGATGGCATATGTATTGATTGCCTTGATTTTGTTTGCGAAATTGATAAAACTCTTCATAATCAATCTGAGTCTCGTAATGAAGGCAATCGTTAGGCTTGTCTTAACTATCGTATGACGAATATCCTTAGATTCAAGAATACCCAGATATTTATATAATTCACCTGCAGCCATTGCCTCGATGTCATTTTCGAAACCGTTCTCTAACTCTGCGGTCCCTAATGCCCCTCTAATTAAATGAACTGTTCTGCATTTATCTAGTCCGAATTCCATGTGGATATCATTGATAAACTGCTTTGTGACATCGATCACTTGCTGCAGTTTCTGGGCTGAACTAGCGTACAGCTTTAGGTCATCCTTGTACAGAAGGTGGGTCACTTGATGACCATCCTCATTATCATGAATTCTGAACCCATGAGACATGCGAAACTCTAAACGGAACCATAGTGCACTGAGGGAGCCTCCTTGAAATATACTCATATTAATGCGTATTGATCTAGTTATCCTTGGTTGTCCATGATCAAAATACTTGATTCTTGTACCCCAGAGCCTCATCGCATGACTTAGTACGTCAACAATGCGTCGGCAGATCTTGTAAAGTTTTAAGACTTCAAGCAAATAGTCAAGTAGCACGGAAGAAAAATCTTGCTTATAGTCAATGTCTGCCACGTGTAAGTTCCTTTGATGCTTACCAGCTTGAGAATCTGTAAGGATGTCATTCTCGTCGCAATGAAAATATACCTTATCTGCAATGATAGCCGTATGATATTTATAAATTGTTGGAAGAGAAGCTATCGGTCGAAATTCAGATGGATTTTGAACATCTGGTTTTTTAGGTAACATATAAGTAGTACCTTGGAGCATAAAGCCTGGTATTAGATTGGGCCAAAGGATCCTCAGGAGGCACAGTTGATGTTCCACTGTTTACGGTTTGTCGCCCATGCCCATGCCACCGTCCCGCATGCTGTGGCCCCCAGATGCGGCTCCAGGGGTGCCCCGGCGATTCTTGGGAAGCGACAAGCGTTTCAATATCTTCAGTATACTCTCCATGAATTATGGGTTTTGGTGTTCTGCTTAATCCCTTTCCTCTTCGTTATCTGCCTGTCTGACATGGGAAACCCTGTCAGTATCAGTGCTGCCGCCAACATAGCCTTCAAAGTCATTAGAGGAAAGCTCAAGCCCTACCGTGACATCAACGCGAGAACATCTTCAGTACAGATTTTAT
>JAAAKG020134736.1:0-13752 GCA_010014905.2 Druon quercuslanigerum | reverse complement strand
AATGAATTTTTTTAAATCAATTTTTTCCTTCTTTAAAATTGAACTTTTTTGGACTAAAAATGAATTATCTTTGTAGAAAATTAATCTTTTTTGGTTGAAAAGTGAGCTACTCGCTTGAAAGTTGAACTAAATTGTTGAAGAATAATCCACTTTACTGAAAATTAATTTGAAAGAAATTAAGATTCATTATTTGGGTCGGGACTCAACCCTTTTTTTTTGAAAAAGTAATTAATTTGTTGAAAATTAGTTTCTTGAACCTGGAAAATTAATTTTTATTAAAAATGTAACTATTTCATTTTGTGTTCAAAATGTAACTTTTTGATTTTTTTTGAATTAATTTTTTGCTTCTTTAAAATTGAACTTTTTGGATTGAAAATTTATTATCTTTGTAAAAAAAATTTCTTCTTTAGTTGAAAATTGAACTTCTCAATTGAAAGTTGAACTACTTTGTAAAAGATTAATCTAGTTTATTAAAAGTTAATTTTTTGAAATTAAAGATTCATTATTTGGGTCAAGGCTCAACTCTTTTTTTTTAAATGGAATTAATTTCTTTAAAATTAGTTTCTTGAGCCTGGAAAGTTAATTTTAATTACAAATTCAAATATTACATTTTGTGTTAAAAATATAACTTTTTAGATAAAAATTTAAAATTTTTGTGAATTACTTTTTTTAAATCTATTTCTTCCTTCTTTAAAATTGAACTTTTTTGGACTAAAAATGAATTATCTTTGTAAAAAATTAATTTTTTTTGTTAAAAAGTGAACTACTCGCTTTAAAGTTAAACTAATTTACTGAAAATTAATTTTTTTTAAATTAAGATTCATTATTTGGGTAGGGGCTCAACCTTTTTTTGAAAAAGTAATTAATTTGTTGAAAATTAGTTTCTTGAGCCTGGAAAAATAGTTTTTATTAAAAATTTAACAAGCTTTGATAAAACTTATTCATTTTTGGTAATAATTTATCATTTTAATTGAAAAATTATCTTTGTAATTGAAAGTTTAAATATTTATGCAAACAATTTTTTTTAAATCTATTTTTTCCTTCTTTAAAATTGAACTTATTTAGGTTGAGAATTAGTTATCTTTGTAAAAAAGTTAGCTTTTTTGGTTAAAAATTGAACTACTTGCTTAATATTTACACTACTTTGTTGAAGATTAATCTAGTTTATTAAAAATTAATTTTTCAATATTACAGATTCATTATTTGTGTTCAAGGCTCATCTCTTTTTGTGGAAATTTTATTAATTTGTTGAAAATTAGTTTCTTGAGTCTGGAAAATTATTTTTTTTTAATTTAACCATTCCATTTTGTGTTAAAAATATAACTTTTTGAATGAAAATTTAAATATTTTGGTGAACCATTTTTTTTAAATCTCTGTTTTCCTACTTTCAAATTGAGCTTTTTTAGGATGAAAATTAATTATCTTTGTAGAAAATTTATCTTTTTTGGTTGAAAATTGAACTCCTCGCTTAAAAGTTGAACTACTTTGTTAAAGAATAATCCAGTTTATTAAAAGTTAATTTTTTTAAATTAAATATTCATTATTTGGGTTGAAGGCTCATCTCTTTTTTTTGAAGAAGTAATTAATTTCTTGAAAATTAGTTTCTTGAGTCTGGAAAATTAATTTTGATTAAAAATGTAACTATTCCATTTTGTGTTAAAATAATAACTTTTTATATGAAAATTTAAATATTTTTAGGATTTTTTTATGATGAAAATTAATTATCTTTTTAGAAAACTTATCTTTTATGGTTGAAAATGCAACTACTCGCTTGAAGTTGAAATACTTTGTTGAAGATTAATCTCGTTTATTAAAAGTTAATTTTCTAAAATTAAAGATTCATTATTTGGTTTGAAGGCGCATTTCTTTTTTTTTTTTTTTTAAGTAATTAATTTCTTGAAAATTAGTTTCTTGAGTCTGGAAAATTAATTTTCATTAAAAATTTACCTATTCCATTTTGTGTTATATAAATAACTTTTTATGTGAAAATTTTAATATTTTGGTGAAAGATTTTTTTAAAATATATTTTTTCTTTTTTTAAAATTGAACTTTTTCGGGCTGAAAATTAATTATCTTTGTAGAAAATTTATCTTCTTTGGTTAAAAATTGAAATACTCGCTTGATATTCAAACTACTTTGTCAAACATTAATCTTGTTTAATAAAAATTATTTTAAAAAAATTAAAGATTCATTATTTGGTTTGAAGGCTCATCTCTTTTTTTTAAGAAGTAATTAATTTCTTGAAAATTAGTTTCTTGAGTCTGGAAAATTAATTTTCATTTAAAATTTACCTATTCTATTTTGTGTTATATAAATAACTTTTTATGTGAAAATTTTAATATTTTGGTGAAAGATTTTTTTAAAATATATTTTTTCTTTTTTTAAAATTGAACTTTTTCGGGCTGAAAATTAATTATCTTTGTAGAAAATTTATCTTCTTTGGTTAAAAATTGAAGTACTCGCTTGATATTCAAACAACTTTGTTAAACATTAATCTTGTTTAATAAAAATTATTTTTAAAAAATTAAAGATTTATTATTTGGGTTGAAGGCTCATCTCTTTTTTTTTTAAGAAGTAATTAATTTCTTGAAAATTAGTTTCTTGAGTCTGGAAAATTAATTTTGATTACAAATTCAACTATTCCATTTTGTGTTAAAATAATAACTTTTTAGATCAAATTTAAATATTTTGGTGAATGACTTTTTTTGAATATTTTTTTTCCTTTTTTCAAATCAAACTTTTTTAGGCTAAAAATTAATTATCTTTGTAGAAAATTTAGCTTTTTTGGTTAAAAATTGAAATACTCGCTTGAAATTCAAACTACTTTGTTAAAGTTTAATCTTGTTTAATAATAATTAATTTAAAAAAATTAAAGATTCATTATTTGGGTTGAAGGCCCATTTCTTTTTTTTTTTTTTTTTCTTGAAAAAGTAATTAATTTCTTGAAAATTAGTTTCTTGAGTCTGGAAAATTAATTTTTATTTAAAATGTAACTATTCCATTTTTTGTTCAAATAATAACTTTTTATATGAAAATTTAAATATTTTTAGGATTTTTTTAGGATGAAAATTAATTATCTTTTTATAAAATTTATCTCTTTTGTTTGAAAATGCAACTACTCGCTTAAAGTTGAACTACTTTTTTAAATATTCATTATTTGGGTTGAAGGCTCATCTCTTTTTTTGGAAAAAGTACTTAATTTGTTGAATATTAGTTTCTCGACCATGGAAAATTAATTTTGAATAAAAATCAAAATGTTCCATTTTGTTTAAAAAATATAACTTTTTAGGTGAAACTTTTGACTGCTGTGTCAGTCGTTAGAATCAGATTTATAAAAAAAAATCAAAATCGCCTTCGAGTGATTCTCTTTTGACTATTTCTTGAGTCTGGAAAATTAATTTTGATAACAAATTTAACTATTCCATTTTGTGCTAAAATGATAACTTTCAGATGAAAATTTTAATATTTTGGGGAACGATTTTTTTAAAATTTATTTTTTCCTTTTTTAAAATTGAACTTGTTTGGGTTAAAAAATATATCTTTATAGAAAATATATCTTTTTTAATCGAAAAATGAAGGTCTCGCTTAAAAGTTGAACTACTTTGTTGAAGATTAATCTAGTTTATTAAAAGTTTAAACAAAAAATTAAAGGTTCCTTCTTTGGGTTGAAGGCTCATCTCTTTCTTGGAAAGTGTAATTAATTTATTAAAAATTAGTTTCTTGAGCCTCGAAAATTAATTTTAATTTAAAATCTCACTATTCTATTTTGTCTGAAAAATATAACTTTTAAGATTAAATTGAACAAATTGGATAACTTGAAACGACTAATTTCATTATTAAATCAAATTTACTATTTAAAAAATAACTTTTGACCGATTTGTCAGTCGTTAGAATCACATTTTCAAAAAAAAATCAAAATCGCCTTCGAGTCATTCTCTTTTGACTGGTTCAAATTCACAGTCTAACTTCGAAAAGACATTCTGGAATTCCTTACTTTCCAGACAACTTCGAATAAATTTCCGGGTGAGTAAACAAATAATAAAAATATATTTTAAAATAATATGACAAAAGTTGGGACGTTCCTCAAAGATAATCGTAAAGTTAGCAGAAAGTGACGTCGGCAGAATGTCGCTTTCATACTTACCGATGCATAAATCAGAATTATTACGAAGCTATTAGCGTTCCGGAGTAACACTGGTACGTGTCCCTTAGTCTGGTGGGCTATATGCGAGCCCCGGTTCCAGCCTATAGGCAATAATTAATCATATTCGCGAGGTACATACATACCCGACTGGCACGCGGGTGATCTACATTCGACTGAGTACATTTACAGCTGACACCCACCTTCACGCGTCCACCCTCACGCGTACACCTTCACGCGTGTGAAGGTGGGGGTTGCGTCAAACGCCTCAGTAGTCTATACTTACGAGACATAGAATATTCATCGCTCAGTAGCACGATAAGAATTTATACTAACTTGTTATGCAATACACACTTCATAACTGAGTTTCTGCCTCTAGCAACCTATGGTCTATCACAATTAATGTGCATCTGGGTCAACAGCGATCAAATATTTACGATACTAATTTAGACCAGAGTAGTATACAGGGTAATCTACATTAATCCATTCAAGTAGATTAGTGAAAATTGGCGGAATTTTAATTTTCATGCTGAAAACATTTAGAAAATGATAAAAAATCATGGTTTTTTAGATTTATTTTAGGTAATATGCAACATTTCGAAAAATGGTATAAACAAAAGTTAGAGATCTCATTAATATACACATTTCTTGTTTAAAGAATTTTTTTCTACGAGTGATTGTTTCCGAGAAAATTAGAGATACATCGGTTTTCCGTCACAGAGGTGCCTTCCCGTCTCCGCGAGGCCTTACAAAAGGGGAAGGAACCTTACATTATTTTTGTGACCAGTCAGAACGGTGCCTTCATGCCCCGACGAGTAGCTGGAAATCGATGTACCTCTAATTTTCTCGGAAACTATCACTGGTAGAAAAAAGTTATTTTAACAAAAAATGTGTATTTTAATGCAATCTATAACTTTTGCTTAAAACATTTTTTGAAATTCTGCATACCACCTGAGATAAGCGCATAAAACCATGATTTTTTATGGTTTTTTTGTGGTTTCGCCATGAAAACCAATTTTCACAACCATGTTCGTAATCATTACGTCAGATTACGTAAGTATACGGAGTTTAAACCAAATTAGAAGTTCTACTTTTTTGAAAGTTTTCCTAAATTTATTATGAATTTAAGTTTTTGCATCACAGGAACCTGTTGAGTAAAACGGAACTAGAAAACAACAATTTAAAAAAAGTCAGGGAACTTCTATATCTTTCAATAACTGTCAGAAAAAATTTTTTTAATATTTCAATTTTGATTTACAATCGTTTTATAATGTTTAGAAAAGACCCTAAGTTTAAATATTACAAGTTTTTTAATGTTACAAATTTAGCTATTTTAGTAGAAAATGCACATTCCTTAGACAAACATACAAGTGTTTGGTTAAAATTTCAAATGTTATTTTTAAATCATCCCCTTTGCTGTAAAATTTAATCGTGTAGTTAACAATCCAACTATTTTGTAGAAAATTTATTTGGTTTCAATGTATATTTTGGTGTTGAAAAACAAACACTTTTTTTTAAATTTGTCTTTAGGGTTTAAAAATTCATCTGTTTTAATAGAAATTGCATCTTCCTGGAATACGAATTCATTTTTTTTGTTGAAAAGTCAACAATTTTGTTCAAAAGTCATCATTTTAGTCAAAAACTCAAATGTTTTCTTGAAAATTCAACTACTTGATAGACAACTTAATTGTTTAAAATTTGTATTTTGATAGTGAAAAGTCAATTAAAATTTTTTTATGATAATTAATTTGTTTAAGTAAACATTTCATCTTTCTTGAATAAAAATGAAACTCTTTGTTTAAAGATTCATCAGTTTTGTTAGAGTTATTCCTTTCGTTTGAAAATTCAACTGTTTTGTTGAAAATTTGTTTTTTCGGTTTGAGAATTTTCGTAACTAATTTACTTCTTTTTGAAAACTCATATTTTAAAGTTAAAAAGTCAAACTAATTTTTTTATGAAAATTCAAACATATATTTTGTAAATTTATATTTTTTCAGTTTCAAAATTTATCTGTTTTAGTAGACATTTCGTCTTAGTTGTATGAAAATGCAACTGTTTAATTAAAAAATAATCTTCTTTACTTGCCTACTTAACTGTTTTGTTTAAACCAATATATTGAGAAATTGTTTTTTTAATTTATATTTTTTGTTTAAAATTGACTTATTTGGTTGATTATTTAACTATATTTTTTGAAACTGATCCTTTTTACTTAAGAATTTAACTGCAAGGGTAAAAAACAAAATACTTTTTTTAGACTTTTTTGAAATAGATGTTTATCTCTTAAGTGAAAATTTAAAGATTTTGTTCAACATTATTTTTTTATTGCTGAAAATTTAATTTTTGTACAGAAAATTCGTCTTTTTACTTAAAGATTAAAAAATGTATGTAAAATTTTTTTTCCTGCGTGGCTGAAAAATCTTTATTTACTGAAAATTCGTTTTTCTGGTTGTAAAATTAATTTTTTTAAATAAAACAATCTTTCTGGGTAGAAATTTAATTATTTTTCAAACATTAATCTAGTTTAAAACTCAAGTATTTTGTTAAAAAAAAGTATCTTTTATGGAAGAAAATTAATTTCTTTGTTTAAAAATATAAGTAAAATGGAAAATTTGTATTTTTTTATCTGAGATATTGTTTGATTCCATTTATAAAATATCCTATTTTAAAATTATCACATATTAAAATGCTATTTTTTGAATGTTAATAGTCAAGAAAAATGAAAAGTTGTTCAAAGAAAAATCTCAGAATTTTGGAAAATAAGTTTTAACCCTGCAAAACTTATTTTTAATACAAAAAATTTTATTAGTCTCAATTCTCATAACTTATTATTTCTGGAAACTATACATTACGTATGTGAGAAAAATGAATATATTTACGTCGCATATTCGCGCTCGATAATGTATTTACTTCCCGCTACGCGCTTGGTCATTGTATATTCCCCATACTTGTGCACAGACTTGATAAAACTAAAGATCAAAGGATGGACACACAATAATTTTGGTCATTGTGAAATCTCTATTGTTAAAGCTCCTTCGGCATTAACGAACACATTCTCATCACGTATCTCGTGCTTCGCACTCGAGTTTGTCCCTCAAATCATGCGTCATTTGCATAAATGTATATTATTCAAATTCGTATCATGCATTGGTATTAAAACACATGTGGTTCGATTGTCTCATTTTTAAAAAATCTGCTTGCAGCGCGGGAACATTCTCATCGCCGACTATGCGCGCAGCTCGATAATATATTTTTATCGATCTTCGCGCTCGAAAATGTATTTATTTTGGCGCTTCACGCTCGATAATGCATTCAGCTCGCGTGACGCACTCGGTCTTTCTATTTACCTCACATTTGTACGTAAGCCTTTTAGGAAAAAAGGTCAAAAAATCGACAACTGTCATTTGGTGATTGTGAATTCTCTTCTGTTAAAACTCCTTCAGTTTTAACGAAAAATTTGTGAAAAATATTGAATTTCGAACCAAGTGGTACAATTCTTAACCTACACGATGAACTTCTTAATAAAAATATTATTATTTATCTAGAAAAAAGTTAGTTTTCCACATAATACATTCATTTTTAAATAGATCGTCCAATTTTCAACAAAAAAGAACTTTTAAGCTAGAAGACCACCATCTCTACAAAAAAGCATTTTTTACAAGATAGTTGAACTTTGAATCAGTTAGTTGAAGTTTTAACTAAAAAAGATCAATTCTCTGTGAAAAAATATAATATTTAATATATCAACCAATAAAGTCTTTATTTTTAAATAAAAAAACACCTAAATTTAAGCAAAAGAGATGAAATCCCAACGAAATAAAATAATTATTATTACACCAACCAGGCTAATTTTAAACACAGGAATTAAATTTTCTTCCAAGAAAGATTTTTCAGTAGCGGCGAGAAAAAATTTAAAACAAATTATTCCATTTTTAAACCAAGCAGACGAATTTCTACAAAAAAATTGAATATTGAACCGAGAAATATTGATTCTTAATAAACAAGGTAATTTGAAGCCAAGTAGTTACATTTTCTACATAAGACACAAATTTTTTACACAAAATAAAATTTTCAAACAAAAAGATGTTTTAAACAAAATCAAATTAAAAATGGATAGATTGTATCAAGGAAAAATTAAATTCAAACCAGAATTTAATTAAAATCTGCAAAAATGAATTTATTATTGCTACTAAAATAGTATTGAAAACACAGTTATTTCTTTTATTCATTAATTTTTTAAACAAGTTTCAGGTTTTCCTATGGACTCCCCATTATCCGCTATTGCATCAAATTTAATCATGGAAGATTTAGAGAAAAGGGTTCTTGAAAGTTTAACCTTTACTCCTATTCTTTACAAAAGATATTTAAATAATATCCTAGCAATTCTTCCTACTGAAAAAATAGATGAATTCATGATGACTTTTAACAATGTGGAAAATTCAATTAAATTCACGATCGAAAAAGAGGGTTATAACTCTATTGCTTATATAAATTTATTAATTATTAAAACTTAAGAAGGTAATTTAATAACAAATTGATATGAAAAAGTGTCTTGGTCAGGAAGTTATTTTAATTATAATTCTCATCGTTTATCCCGCAAAGAAAATTTTGATCAACTAAAAATTACTGTTTTACAGAATAATACCCACTCCAATTAGTAAACCAAATCATTAAAGAAAGAATCCATGAAATTTATTATAAATTATCTAAAAATAAATAAATGGATTGAAACTCATAATAAATATGTTCTAAAGGTTTCATGTTCATATATTGAAGGTTTTTCTGAGCGTCTAATAAAAAAAACATTAACGTGTATTTCACAAACAAACACTCACCTAATAAATTTTCTTTGTTTAAAAATTAAGAAAAATATAACAAAGAAAATTTATCTGGTGTAGTATAAATAATAAATTTTGAATTTTGCAATAAGATTTATGTTGGTGAGACGGGTAGGAGACTAAAGACTCGTATTTATGAACACAAACGGGATTGTGAATTAGGAAATCAAAATACTGGTTTGTCACAACATGCATGGCAATATGTTAACTATTTTAATTTTGAGATTATTTTTATAAAAATTTTAGCTCGTGAAAACAATACTTAAACAAGAAAAATATAAGAATCAATTTTTATAAGTGACTTCATTAAAAATTCCATCAGTTTGAAAACTGAAATATTAAATATAAATAAAATTTATCAAACGGGAGGCCCCCCTGGGTCATATTGTTTTCAGGTCGTATTTTAATTTTTCAATAACATTTAACATCAGGAAATTTTATTGTGCATATTTTTAGTACTATAAATAAATGTAATAACTTTATTAATTCTCGAAATAATCAAGAAAATTTTATTTTTTTCTGCAATCGCAACATACGAATTTTTTGTGTTTAACTCGCCATAAGCTCTACATTAATAGGAATTTAAAAACAAAAATTGCAAAAAATATGCACCATCATATAAAGAAACTAACGGAATTTATAGAATTTTAATTAATATTCACTAAAAATTTACAACGATTTATATTCTTCTCATAGCGTAAATTAGATATTGAAAGATTTAAACGCTTTGGGAGTCAAACGAATTTACAGAAAAATAATTTTCAAAGAATTCTTTTCCAGGGGCATTTAGAACATTAAAAAGACTTTTCACATCTTTTATTTCATTCGATTTTAGTCCAATTCAAGTTGGACAACTTCTTGGAAGATCTTTCAGTTCAAGATATATAATTTAATTGCCTTTTCCAATTTATAATTATCAAAAACATTTACTTTTCCGTCAGGGAAAAAATGTAAAACAAAAGCTTTACTAATTTAAAAATTTTTCGGTTTGCGGATTTTGCCCTTGAAACTTTTTTCAAAATCCTTTAAAATATTTTCACATTTCGTAATAACAGTAAATGGAGGACAACAAGGCAAAGTTCTTCTAAGAAGTTTTCCACCTCGAATTGCACTAAAATCGGCTAAAATAAAAGATGTGAAAAGTCTTTTTAATTTTCTAAGCACCCCTAGAAAAGAATTATTTGAAAATTATTTTTCGCAATTTACTCGTACAAGTTACTATATAAATATTATTTAAGTTTTAATTTTTATAATATGTTATTAAAAAATAATAAACAAATGTAAATTATAATTTCTCCGTTGTTATTTTGGTGGAGGGTTTGAACTTCCAATCGTCCGCTGTTATACAGACGTTGATATTGCAGCACGCATACGGGACAGCGCTGAAATCTTAAATCAATTGTGACTTTAAAACTATAAAGCATAATTGCCTGATATTTTCCAAAAAACTTCCTTGAATCCTAACAAAAGTTTAGGTGACCGTTAATTTTAATGTTTTGAAAATTCGTTCGACTCCCGAAGCGTTTGAAACTTTCAATATCTAATTTACGCCATGAGAATAATAAAAATCGTTATAAATTTTCAGTGACAATAAATTAAAATTCTATAAAGACCGTTATTTCTTTTATATGATGCTGCATACTTTTTGATATTTTTATTTAAAAATTCCTATTAATGTAGAACTTATGGCGAGTTGGACACAAAAAATTCGTATTTTGCGATTGGAGAAAAAAGTAACACTTTCTTGATTATTTCGAGTATAATAAAGTTATCACATTTATTTAAAGGACTTAAAATATGCGCAATAAAATTTCCTAATAGGATATGTTATTAAAAAATTAAGAATTGACCTGAAAAAAATATATGAACCATGGGTCATCTTGAACGACGGCATTTCGAGCGTATCCCTTTTTAATCGCCAGCGGTTCAATTATTTAAATTTTTTTTTTTCAATTTTTAAATTAAATTTACTTAAGCGGAATTTTCATTAGATTCTTCATTTTAAAATCGGCCTTTCTTAATTACTCATGTCAAATTGGCTTTGTGTCTAATGTATTCGTTAGTGCATTTTTGTCCTTCCAAATGAAACTATCTGTTGTTGTTAAATTTTTGTTTTAAAAATGTAGGAAATATATAATAGTGCATATTGTATATAAAATTTTTTAAGTTATGTGCTGCATTACCTTTAAGAAGACATGCAACAAGGTACACTACGTTCAATCAATCTCGAAAGTCGCCAATCCTTAAATTAATTTATAAAATAAAATAAAAATATATCTATAATTGATTTCCGAAAATCTTGACGGAAGCTTCTAATTGTACTTTAGAAAAAAATAATTAAGGTTAAAATAGTTTATTTAACAGTAGTTATTTAGAGTTTTAGTTTTTAGAGTTATTTTATTTTGCTTTCTCTTCAGGGAATGGATACAATTCTTATTTATTCCTAATGATAATAATAACTGTATGATTTCTCAATTAATTTTTAAAAATAAAATGAACCCAACTAGAAATGCAGAGAATTCTTCGAAGAATAAACTGAGGCCTTGATCATTAGGCTTAAATGAAAATTGCAACGTTTTCCTAAAGAGAAAGAAAAAACTAAACATTTAAATAACAACGATTAAATAAACAAGTTTAACCTAAATTATTTTTTTCTGAAGTGTGCCTCCATCAATATTTGCGGAAATCAATTTGAAAATTACCTCCCTAAAGTCAGTGACACGAAATTTCTCAATTGAATTTTCTATCGCATCGTGTTCCACATCGCAGTTATAACGCCTTACTGCTTCATCGCATCCTTACGGATAATCACGGTCGCAGAAATTTCTCAATATTGATAAACTCCAATCACAGAATTTTTAATATTTTTAAATGTTTGAAAATTCGAAGTAATTGAAAGGAAAGCTGTGAGCTTTTCTCCATCGTGATTTGCCTCATCCTGGAGAGTCCAACATAGGCAAATACTAAGTATGCATCACATACTGACGGATGAGTTAAGCTCGGATTTAAGTCTCGCGCATTAGCCCGTCAATGTCATCTCCTCGAGCTCATTCCCTTCAGACTTATCGGACGCTGCAGCAGCTAACGGACAAATGTGTGTGCCGTATAGAGGGTGCAGAGACTCGTCCGTTTCAACATCCGCGGATTTCCGCGTCAGATGCCGTCCCATTAGGAAATGGCGAAAATAAGCTGAGATTCAGAAGTGTTTTGCGAATCGCCATCACACAAATCGCAGCTGCTTCACATTTTTTTTAATTTCCAAGCTTTCCCTTTAAACAAATTATTAATTATCAATTTACAGAGAAACCTCTACTGACGGACACCTCTCCAGAGTGGACACTTTTCTATGCGGACACTTTACACACTGAAAAAAATGTTTAGTTGAGCCAAATATTTAGTTAGTAAAATTTGCTACTGCTGTTTTATCAGTTGTTAATGTTACTTTATTAGTGGGTACAATAATTCGATTAGTTGCACTTATTATTTAGTTGATACGAGAAACTAAGAAAATGGTTGTCCCAACTAACATAATGGCATTACCATATCTTAGAAACTAAATAGTTGGCTCAACTAAGCATTTTTTTCAGTACATGATTCCCCGACCCAAGGGATAGGAAATCACATGTTAAGCTTTCTCTCCCCAACAGCCACTCTATAACGGACACTTTTCTTGACCCCGCGAGATATAAACTAACTAACTCATTAGACTTTATTTTTTCATGTACTTTATTTATACATTTATTTAATTTTGTTATTCATTATATTTATGAACTTATTTAATTTATTCATTTAATAATAATTATTTTTTTAATGATTAATTATTAATAAATAAATCATAATAATATTCCATATGCATAATATGTATGTATATACACATAAAAATATTACTGTTCAGCAACTCACTCTCTTAGCGGACACCTTTCCGAAGCGGACAAAAAGTCTTTCACCATGTGAGTGACCGTTATGGAGACATTTCGCTGTATTATGAATTTTTTCAAAAGCTATATTTTTTTCTTTTTAATATTATTTTTACGTATAAAACAAAAACTATTTGACGTATCAAAAAATAATTAATAACAAATATTGCGATATTTTTTGTGAGAACAACTTTCTATCATCAATTTGTTTCATACCTTGTGTTATTTTTTCAAACAAAAAAATTTAGTTTTTTAAATTATGTTGTTGACAATTAAAGTAAACACTGCTCGTTTTGTCCAAATAGAATTAAGGACAGTTTTCTAAATGTTTTTTAGGTGTATAATTTTTTTTCATTAATTTTTTTCATATCTTACGTCATTTTCACAAAAAAAACATTATTTTTTTACTTTTAATGTTATTTGTCACGATTAAAACAAAAACCACGCTTTCTATAAAAAATGATTAGAAACAAATTTGTATCTTTTTTTTGGGTAAACAACTTTTCTCTAGTCACTTTTTTCGCCTCTTGTATCATTTTTCCAAAAATTTAATTTTTTTCTTCTTAATAATATTTTTTTCGATTAAAGGAACACTTATTTGTCCTATCCAAAAATGAGTAATAATAAATTTTGTACATTTTTTTGTGAGGTTTTTAATGTGATTTTTCACGATTGAAGCAAAAACTACGCAGCCTATAAAAAATGATTTAGAAAAAAATTCGTATCTCTTTTTTCAGGTAAACAAGATTTGTTGAATCATGGGTGGCAAAGCGAGTGTAAGAGTAAATGGGAAATTAAGTGACTGGTTCGATATTATACAAGGCGTTAGACAAGGATGCGTTATGTCTTCATGGCTATT
>JAAAKG020134735.1:0-11183 GCA_010014905.2 Druon quercuslanigerum | reverse complement strand
TTATTAATTTGTTTGATTGTGTAATTGTTCTGCATTAGAATTTGTTTAACGTTTTGTAATTCCTTTTGTAAATTATCGGTGCCTTTTTGTCTTTAATATTGATTAGAAGTTGTCCTATTTTTGCAGGTGGTTTAAATATGGTTTGGATGTTGTGTTTGTTGAAAATTCTTCCTATTTGTTCCGTGACACCTTGGATGTAGGGTAGGACGGTGGTCGTTTTCTCTCTCTTTCTTTATTAGGTTGTTTTGAATTGTTTTCTTGGCTGTATTTTCTTATTGATTTATTAATTTGTTTGATTGTGTAATTGTTCTGCATTAGAATTTGTTTAACGTTTTGTAATTCCTTTTGTAAATTATCTTTATCTGTTATAGAGACAGCTCTGTATACAAGGGAGTTGATGACCGATTGTTTTTGAGATGGGTGATGGTGAGAGGAGGCATGTAGGTATCTGCTTGTATGGGTGGGTTTTCTGTAAACTTCATGTCCTAATGTATTATCTGATTTTTTGTAAACTAGCACGTCCAAGAAAGGCAATTTTCCGTTTTGTTTAATTTCCATCGTGAATTGGATATTAGGATGTAATTGATTGATGAAATCGAAAAACTTATTCAGTTCATTTAGTCCATGTCGCCAGATGACAAAGGTGTCGTCCACGCAACGGAACCAAAATTCCGGTTCAAGCTTGGATTGATTGAAGATTTTGTTTTCTAGATTTTCCATAAAGTTCTTGGCTATTACAGGTGAAATAGGAGATCCCATTGCTGCTTCTGAGGTTTGTTTATAGAATTGGTTGTTAAAAGAGAAGTAAGTATTATGGAGGCAGTGCTCTATCAAAGGTATGAGCTCTAAGGGGAAGTTTGCAAAAGACTTAATAATATCAATTGTATCAGAGATTGGTACTTTCGCAAACAGAAATGTTACCTCGAAACTCACTATGATGTCTTGGGGTTAAATGCGAATCTGTTGTATCTTTTGATAAAGTCAAAAGTGTTTTGGATGTGAGTAACAGAGTTTCCTGTGAAAGGATTTAGTTTATTGGCGAAGAAGCGTGCTAACTTGTAAGTAGGTGAGTTTATTGCGCTGACAATCGGCCTGAGTGGAATGTTGTTTTTGTGGTTTTTTGGGAGTCCGTAATGTCAAAGAGAGGTGTGAATAGTAGTTAATAATTTAGATATTGTTTCTCTGTCAAGTTAAGTGTTTTTTATAAAGGTTTTTGTTTTGCTGACAATTGTATTTGTGGGGTCCTTTTTAAGTTTTTTGTATGTATCGTCAGTTAGAAGGTCCATGATTTTGTTTTTATAGTTTTTTTATTCATTATTACTGTTGTGTTGCCTTTATCTGTGAAGTAGCCATAAATTTGATTTTTTTAGGGTTCAAATTCAATCATTTATACTATTTTAATGTTGTACTTGAATCATTTTATTTTTCATATACCAGTTTGAACAATTTGAGTACTAGAATACAATTTCAGACATTGGTGAATATTTACTTTGGCTGTTCAAGAAACTTGTTGCGCTGCGGATCGAGACACAGGACAAGCTTATATGTTAGCTTGCGTTAGCGATCACTCCTTGGAAGGGTTAGGAACAAGGATCTCTTAAATAAATCGTTAAATCGATTAAAGTAAATAAGGTTTTATTCAAAAAGTAAATTCTGAAGATTAAGAGAATACAGTTAGTGGTTTGCGAGCGATAATTCAGTAGTTTGCCGGTTAGAGAAATAGAAGTTCGTTAGGGTAACTCTCGTTGTCGACTGACGATTACAAGTACAGAAATCGGTCTTCAAGGTGGGGTCGAAGATGACAAAATTGAAGTGGGGGTGCTAGTGACGTAGCAACTAGAAACCCTTTGAAGTTCTGAGGAAGAAAAAAACTTCAGGGCTGACGATTAGCAAGGGTCTAACCCGGGCGGTAAGGAAAATTGCCGAGAGACGACGAACTGGACAATACCCTCAATAAATTAGACATCTGCTTCTCAAAATCATAAACGAAGATTTGAAATATGTTAGAAATTCCTAAAAGCGGCAACATCTGCCTGACCGTTATTTAAATTATGACATAGTAAATAGAGCCTGCTTATGGAAAAGGATAATCCTCAAAATACAATTTTCAAGCAAAATAACGACCTCGAGATCTGTACATTTTCGT
The DNA here is from genome assembly GCA_010014905.2 of Druon quercuslanigerum. Classification (NCBI taxonomy): domain Eukaryota; kingdom Metazoa; phylum Arthropoda; class Insecta; order Hymenoptera; family Cynipidae; genus Druon; species Druon quercuslanigerum. The sequence goes on along the minus strand of JAAAKG020134735.1, from coordinate 9,037 downwards.
TGAGACTCAACAAAACTGAAATTATACAATGAATAAGAAAGAGTAATTTGTAGGCTACTAGGATTTTATTCAAAAATTAAAGCTTAGAAATATTACACATTCCGCATATTGTTAACATCGAACATAATTTGTGGTCCAAGAAATGGGTTCAGCTCAGCTCCCAAAAGACGGGAATTGAATTTGAAGACAGTGAATCGTACGCCACAACAAATATAGTCCACTGGTACAACATCATCACGAATCACTCCATCTTTTTCATGCATATTATAAGGAAAAAGTTGTATATGCTGCACTATTTTTGTAATATAATGTTCCGCCAGCTCAAAGTGGTATTTCTTACAAGTGATATACGACTTAAATGCATTGGGAATTAGTCGGGCTGGATCAGCTTGAAAATAAAAGATATTTTTTGGGTTTTTAAGTTATTAAAAATGAATTTTTTTAAGTTTCTAAAGTTTTTAAATACAAATCACGAAAGCTTGTTATATATCAAATGATACAACTTTAAATTGTATTCTCTAAAGACCAATAAATGTAAAATTATAGAAATCATAGTTAAACTTCCGAGAACATCTCTAAGACGACTGACCGTTTTGTAGACTACATGAAGCATTTAAAACTGAAGTAGCCATCTCGAACTAAAAATTTAAAAAAACTCGCGATCAACAAACCTGTTTTGGGTCAAATTGACCCAGTTTTCTCTGAAGTTTAAATTTGGGAAATTAGATCTTTATTTAAAGTTATAACAGCTTGTGACTAGAAGAAATGCAAATTTTGAGAAAATTAAATCACAAACATTTTTTCACGAATTTCAAAATTAAGCACTGAAAAATTTAATATAATCTCAAATTCAAAAGCATTTGAGTCTAACTATTTCTCACGTCTAATACAACAGTTAGCTATTGATTAATCAAAGATGACAGAAAATGTTTTGTTGTCAAGATGTTTCATGATACATTATTTTTTGTTACTTCGAATCTGCAAGAAGAATATCTTAGCATCTCTGAAAGATTCAAGCGCGGGAACCGATATTCTCGAAATTACGGGAGATTTTATGATTAAACTGTTAAAATAAAAAATTGCTGAAAAATAAGTGCAGGAAGTATAATCTATCTAGAAAAGTATTTAAAAATACTTTTGATTCAGGGAAAAAATTTTAATAAACAAAGAAAAAATAGCCTAGCTGAAAAAGTTATCGGATATATTTTAAGGATGATTTTATCATTTCTTAAACATTTAGGCAAAAAAATCTATATTTTTAACATAAAAATAAAAAATAAAAATAAATTCTTTTATGTGTGAAGTTAAAAGTTGTTTTTTTTTGTTGTTGGTTAATGCTAGTAATTATTTTAGAAATTTAACGGTTTTGTTTAGATTTCATATTAACGGTTTGCAAATTCGTTAATCTGGTAGAAAATTTATCTCTTGGTCAAGTGTTCCATTTGTTGTTACAATCTGATCTTTTTCACTTTAAAATTCAACTATTTAGGTGAACATTTCTAGGAGGAAAAAAAATTAAGCATATCAAATTTGGATTAACATCGCAGCTATTGCTTGAACAATTTACATGACAACAGGTGTCAAAACTTTATCTTCTGTTTAGAAACCTAATCTTGTAAACGAAAATTCAATTAGTTGGTTCAAAATTTTACGAAAGTAAAGAAGTAGTGTCATTGCTCAAATAAAGTGTGAAATAGTGTCAAGAGTGTGGTGACTGTGAGGCCATCCCAGATGCAAATTTAGCTTTCAAAATTCTACCGCTAGATCCTAGGTGTTTAAAAAACTTATTATCAATTAATATTATTATCCTATATTTGTTTACCTGGAGCCAAATTGTCGACAGAGGTTGGTGGAACCTTTACACCGATAACATGTCCCATTAGATTCCGATATGCGATACAGCTTGCGTGACCTTGACTACATTCACAGGTAGCAAAGGTGTTTTTTAATTTCAAAAATTCAATAGTTGGAATACGATTAACGAAATTAGGTTCATCTATAATTTGACAACTGACTGTTTTAATTTCATTATTTTTCATTTCCGTAGAAGCCTGAAGATGCTTGCCAAAACATTGAAAAGTAACTGTCTCCGGGTGAAGTGTTTGCCCTCGAAGATGTGCTTCTAGTTGTTCTATTTCATGTTCTAGCACTGGTGACTGTGGTTGTACATGATCTGGTTCATGTGTTTCTTCTAGTAGATGTGCGTGTATTCGTTGCAATTCCTGTTGCATTCTTGGACTCCATGCTTGTACTTGATGTGATCCATGTGTTTCGTCTGGTAGACCTGTTCGTATTTGTTGCAATTCCTGTAGCGTTCTTGGTGTGTGTGCTTGTACTTGCGGTGTTCCATGGGTTTCACGTAGTAGATGCGTTTCTAGTTCTTGTAGGTTAAAATGAGAGTTTGGATCCATTCGTGGTCTCGGTTCATGTCGTGATGTAGTGATTGGTGTTCGTTCACGTATTCTTAGTGGTGGTAGTGATTCTTGAAATGATTTGTGTGGATCTAGGTTTTGTAGTGTATGCGCTTGGTTTGGAACCTGTCGTTGTTGTGCTTCTTTCACCTGTTTTTTAATCGCTTGTCTGTATTTACGTGTTGTTGTTGGAGGTCGTTGTGAATGTTGTCTTTGAATTTGTTCAAGGGATATTTCTGGTGGTGGTTGTAACAGAAATGATTGGTTTGGATTTAATGGTTGTAGTCTATGTGGTTGATTGTAATCTGGTAGTTGGTATTGTGTTTGTTGAAGTAGTTGCGGATGTGCTTGTGTTTGTCCATGTTGTGATGTTCCTGGTTGTAGTAAGTTTCGATGACGTTCAGCTTCTTCTCTTAAAAATTGTTCATGCATCTGTTTTAAATGCCAATCGAAAGGGTCCGAAGCATTTAATGCTACAAAAAGAAAATAAAAATAACTGTGATTTGAAACAAAATTAAATATCGATATTAAAGTACAAAAGTAAAAATAAATTATATGTTGAAGCACTGCAAATCAAACAATTATAAACTGGATTTATTTAGAGCTTCACAAATTAGGAATGATTTCTTTTTCAACTTATAAATTTTAAACTAAAATATCTTCAAGGCTTCGAATGATCTTAAAATTTTACTGGTGAAAACTTAATATCTCTAAAAAAACAAGTCAGATCAAAACAAGATTAATATTAGTATTAAACAAAATCTGAGGAAATACCCAAAACCCTAAGATGTTATTCTTTCTTATTATAATAACAGTTCGGTCATTCATTTCGATAATCGGTGTAAAACTAAAATTCTGGGATGACATAATGCAAAAGGTAAAAGATCGAAATTCTAACATCTGTTGTCAATCAGAAACTTGAACAAAATTTTTAAATCTCGCGACACATTTTAGATGCAAGTTACAAATGCGCACATAATTTCAGCATTTCTTTTTGCAAAAGCTAGCTTTATTTTGTATTTTGGAATTAATAATTATTTCTGCAGTTTTTAATAATAGTGCAGTCACAAGAGTGGCGGACGGAAGGATCTCTGAGGAAATTCTTTATCATATTATTGATGCAGCTTAATCCAGAATTGAGTTCCAATACAATGTACTTGAAGGCAGCTTCCTGCATTAAATTAACAAATAATTAAACTAATATCAAGAAGAAAGTCTTGCAATTTTAGGTCTTGTCTCCGATTTCATCTAAAGTGTTGGCGTTCTGCACAAAATATACTTTGGTCAAGCCTGGCTTCTCCTTTACCAAATTGTATCTGCTCCTAAATCACTACAGTACACGTAAACATAATTTAGTTTCATCTCAATAAACATAAAAATTATTAATCTTGATTAAAATTATATAATTTCATGTAGAAAATTAGGGATACTGACCACGAATATGAATTAAAACTAGAATCGTAGTCCTGAACAAGAACTTCATTTTTACATGACTGATGCCGGAAGTAGACTGATTAAATTTAAACATAGTTAACGCCGTGCCCCAGCCAGGAAATTTTGGGAACATGTACTAAATTCACGTTCTAGTTTCCTGATTGTGAGCGATTGTGCCACGCCAAATTTCCGCCCGGAAATTTTTTTTTTATTTACGGCCACGAAAAGATGCACTGGTATATTAACATTTACTATCTGATTACTTGACCTTATTGTTAGAGATAAAGCAGAGGCAATGAAATACCTTGACATTTTTCAAAGCCGGATATAGCTCAAATATTTTGAAATGCGTGAAAAATAATTTATAAATACTTAGAATATTTTTTTTTACTAAAAAGTACAGGTAATGAAATGGCCAGGAAATTTTAAATTTAAAAATGTACGTGACAGGGGATTTGTAAAGAACTATTCTAATTATTTTTACTGTCCAACGTTATACCTGCGAAAATTCAATTTTCGATAATAGGCGAGCAATTCCTCTTTCCTCAATTGTTTTTTTTAAAGGAAATCGATTTTTTTCAAATAGTCAAGATTTTTAAATTAACATAGGATTTTACATGGGCACATGTCGGTTTTCGAAAAAATGAAAAAAAAGTATTTTTTTAAAACTTTCTTGTAAATTAATGTATCGTTACTTTTAAAGAAATTTTGTACGAATGATATCTACCAAAAACATTAAATTTTGACTCCCATAAAATGTAAAGTATCAGCTTGATGTAAAAAACGGTGATTGTCTTAAAAAACAATATTTTCATGGCATTTACTATTTGTGATATTAATTTCAGAAAATAATAGCTTGGCACGATTAACTATACAGTTCTCACCTACAAAACAGATAGTGGAAGTGATTTTGGACAAAAAAAAATACTGTGCAGAATTCCTAAAAACCCTAGAGTTCATCCTAAGAATTCATCGACCAAATTTTGGACAACTAAAAAAAAAATAATTCTATATTTATTATTTCCCAAAACTTAAGAAAGATACAAATTTTAAATTTAAAGTACATTTAGAGCTAATTGTATTCTACCATAAAAAAACTCTAGGGAAAATCAAAAGTGTTTTTTTTTTTAATTTGGGTTAAAAATTTGTTTTTAATAATCCGAAAATTCGTAAAAAAAAATTTTCTAAAATTCTATTTAAACTGACGCTTTTATAGAATAATTAATAAAAAGCATCCTATTGGCATTAAAGTTGCAAAAAGTAATTCAATTTTAAAAAAGGAGAAATTTCTTAATTAGAAAATATTTATTATAGATAGTATTACATACTATGCCCGGAGTGTGTTCAGCATTAAATACAATGCCTAGAGATTATATAAATTTTGGGATTATATACATGCAATTTATCAAAAATTTAAATTATAAAAATCAATTCAAAACTTGTCAGGATCTTTGAAAATTCCTTAAAATGTTCGAAATATTTAAAAAGCTCTTAAAAATTATTTGGAATACTTTTAAATACCCTTAAAGTTTTTAATTTTTTTAAATCTTAGACATCCCTTAATATATTCCAAGATCTTCCAAATTTAGGCAATTTGAAAGCTAAACTAAATTAAAAAAAAATTTTTTTTAATTCTTTAAGAAGTTTGAAAAATGTTTGAGAAATTTATAATATGCGCGTTTTTTTAAATCCATAAAATTATTATGAAATCCTTCAAATCCCTTAAAATATTAAAAGTGCTTAAAATGATGCACTTTCTTGCAAATTCCTTAAAAATGTTTTAATAACTTTAAAGTATACTAAAATATTTTTAATTAACCTGAAATACTTCGAGGGTTTTAAAATATTTAGAAATTACCAAATATTTTCTAAAATCTCTTAAAACTTTTTAAAATCTCTAAAATTCTAGGGATATTTTAAAAACAACCTAAACTCTTACAAATAAAATTAAATACCTTTAAATTATTTAGGTATATTTAAAATTCCATTAAATATTTAAAAATATCCTAAAATATTCCAAATGATTAAAATCTCTTGGAAATTTCTTAGCATCATTTTAAATTCCTTAAATAATTTTAAATCCTTTGAAATGTTGGAATCCTAGTAAATTATTTAAAGCTTTTTTAACATACATTAAAAAATTTTTTGATTATTTATAATGTATTCAAAATCCGCAGTACATCTATCTACGTTCTGATCTGAATGTAAAACTATTTTGAATTATTTAAAGTACCCTAAAACATTTAAAATCCTCTATAATCTTTTAAAAATTCTGTGGTATTTAAAAAAATACCTTTCAGTCTCTGAAAGCTTTAAAGTAAATTTTAAAAAGATATATATATTTGAAATCCTTTAAAATCTTTTGGAATTCCTTCAGATTATTACAAATTATTTAAAATTTGCTGAAATGTATTAAACTGTTTCAAACGATGGAAATCTATTATAATTTATTATAAAATCATTAAAATCATTGAAATATTGAAATCCCTGGAAATTAAATTTGAAGCTGTTGAAAATCCATTGAAATAATGCATGATGCAATTAAATATTTAAAATTCTTTGCACGCCCATTTGATTACTGATGTGAGTTGAAAATTATTTGGAATTATTTAAAGTGCATTAAAGTACCGTGAAACATTTTCTAGCTCTTAAAAATGCTTTGGAATTTTAAAAAATACCCTGAAATCTTTAAAAGTCTTTTGAGTCCCTTCAAATTATTAAAAATTTATTGGAATCTCTTAGTATTATAGAAATCTATTTAAAATTCCTTTAAAAAAATTGTTTCTTTAATTATAGAGAAAAAAGTGTTAGAATTAATATTCTTAGGAAGAATATAAATTTCGCATTTGAAAAAAAAAATTTCAATCACAAAAATCCTTTACTTTTAAATAAAATTACTTTTAAAAGTACTGTAAAGTTTTTATAAAATCACCAACAGAAGCCCTAAAACTTTTCTCACAAACTGCAAAAAAATTGTTGTTTATTGGAAATTTCGTTTTAAAATAAAAATTAAAAAATAGATAGATAATTTTCAAAAATCAGGGATTGACACTAACGCCAAAAATTTAAAATTTGTAATTAATTTAAAAAACATATCTTATTTCAAAATAAGTGATTCTGGGATTCGGAATGTATATAAACATTTGTTTCAAAAATAAATTTTGCTCTGGATTGACTTGTTAATATTGTTCAAAGAGCAAAAAATGAAAAGATTACACACACCCTTATTTGAAAAAAATTTTAATTCAAAATCCAATATCAAATAAAAATGCATTTTTATTTGCGAATAGCTCATTTAATCAGCTGTAACTATTTTATTGAAAATTTGTTTTTTCTTCCTGACTAGAAATTTATTTTTTACAGAAAATGTAATTAAATCAAATTTTTTTGTTTGAAAAATTCTTGTATTTGGCTAAACATTAATGTGCTTTAACCGGAAGATTCTTATTTTAAAGTAAAAATTGTAATAATTGGTTTAAAGTTGCACTTATTTAAAAAAATACATTTTTTTTCGTTGAAGATTCATCGTTTTAGTTGAAAATTCATCTCTTTGGCTAAAAATCAAATATTTTTGGTTAAAATGTTTTTTTGTTGTTGAAAGTTCATTATTTTCTTTTAAAATCTCAGTGCTATATTTTTTAATGGGAAATTAATTTATTTAATATAACTTTTTCGCCGGGATTTTTACCTAAAAACTAAACTATTCCAGTTTAAAATTTAGCTGCATTTTTTAAACTTCGTTTCTTTTCAGTAATTTCTTCCCTATTCCCAAAAAATATTCCCTAATTTAAAATTATCAAGTTTTTGTTAGTAATTCATATTTTTTAGTTACAAATGCATGTGCTTTGTTGAATAGTTTCCTTTTATAGTTGAAAGTTAATATTTTTGGTTGAAAATTCATCTTATTGTTGAAAATTCAAATACTCTAGTCAAAGATTAAATATTTTGTAGAAAATTCTCCACACATTGTTTAAAAGTCCATTTGTTTACAGAAAATATAACTTCTTAATTTTTTATTAAAAAAGTCCTGTATTCTTTTAGAACTAAAAAATAAAAAATGCATTATGCAAAATTAATATTGTGACTTTCTACTAAACCGAGCGAAAAATGTTACCATTAATTTTCTTTTTTGATTCATGTAATTCAGTGATTATCAGGTAAATGGAATTTCATTGAATTAGTGCACAAAAACGTCATAGGATCCATAAACATTTTTTTTAAATGCAAAAAATATCCATTGCATTCATTGGATTTCGAATAAATTCCGCTGAATTCGGTATGAATTTTATATAATGGAGGCTTAATTCAAAAGAATTCAAAGGAATTCAAAAGAATTCAAAAGAATTCAAAGGAATTCAAAAGAGTTCAAAAGAATTCAATGGAATTCAAAAGAATTCAAAAGAATTTAAAAGAATTCAAAAGAATTCAAAAAATTTAAAGGAATTCAAAATAATTCAAAGGAATTATAAAGAATTCGAAAGAATTTAAAGGATATGAATAGAATTCAAAGGAATTCAAAAGAAATCAAAGGAATTCAAAAGAATTTAAAGGAATTCAAAATAATTCTAAGGAATTTAAAAGAATTCAAAGAAATTCAAAAGAATTCAAAGGAATTCAAAAAAATCGACTGAAGTTCAGAAATAGATCTGAATTCAATAACAGGAACAATTATGCAGACTGAAAAGTAGCTTTAATAAAGATTTCACTAAAATAAGTAATAATATTTAAAACTTTTTTTCTTCTGTATGTTATCAGGGAAACCATTTTAAAAAATACCTTTTTCTGAGAAATTTCTTGCTGCCTCTCCTATAATGCTTTTTTAGTATGTATATATTTTTATATTTAATTCTGGAATATTATTTTTAAATATTGTAAACAAACTGCTTAAAAATAATCCAGAAAATTTTACTATGATCATTTTTTAGTTATTTAAAAAAATTTTCTATCTACAATGTTATTATATCATTTCTGACTTAATCACAAGTTTTAAGAGAAAGAATTGCATCAATTTATCTATACATTTTCGGCGGTTATTAATTAATATTCATTTCTGCAAACTTTTTACATTCTCATCATTTATGATTGAGAAAGTATTAGAATTGTGGGAAATTTGACGCCACCATGTTTCAACGGATCTCCACGTTTCGTGACCCCCTGAATCCGAAAATCAAGTTTTTACGATGGCGTCTGTC
>JAAAKG020134734.1:0-36507 GCA_010014905.2 Druon quercuslanigerum | reverse complement strand
GCACCTCCACCCAAATTTCGGTTTTTTGAGAAAAATAAAAGAGCCCAAAAATCGGCATCGGTGCCCAAAAATAGCCCCAAATTGTCGGCGATCTGAGACTGGAAGGTTTATTCTTGGATCATAGAATGAAAATTCTATTTCTTAAATTTAAAGTCTGTTTTTTGTTGTTGGTCAAAGTGTAATTTGAAGGGTTTTTCTCTAATTGGAAGACTTTCATGACATCTCCTGCGAATCAGTGCATAACTTTTGTGGCAAAGACAGAAAAGAGAGACTTAACATTAACAAAGTCGCACTAAGAGATCTTATCGCTAAGGCGATGACATCAGAAACCGAGCGACGAAGATAAAACAGTAGATTGTTTCTGCGACAAATGAACTTCGACAATGAGCATCAATTATATGTAGCTGTATTGTAAGATCAAGCAGCGGCAGTTAATCTTTTTGCTCAAGCAGATGATGATCCAGTTGCGCTATATTCTCTAGAGGCAGACGCTGCGACTAACCGCGGGCTGGCATCTAGTAGAGGAAGGGTGACGCCTAAGAGTCAGTAGAAACATTAACATACAAGTTCCTCTCAAGCCCAAAGATCTTGATAAACTGTTTTACGCGCTTCATGGAGATTTTTCCGAGGAGTCCGACATCTGGACCATTAATTATATTGTGTATGATGCAGCGAGAACTCAGTTTAAGAAACCTAACATCCACTGAATGAAGACACAGTGGACATAAATAACTTCAAAGAGCTCTGCAGTATACACATGACACCTGAGTAGGAATCCCACCTATTACTGCCGAAGAGGCGAAATAGTATTTTTACGGTAGCTGCACAAAATAAGGGGTAATACTGCTTGTGGATTGAACATAAACTCTCTCTTTCTAAACGGCGTGCGTGGGCCTAGAAATATAATTTTAGACCTCGCAGTAAAAGAGTGGTATTAAGTTATCAGGTCCATCATCCAAAACAAGAGTTCGCACGCAAAGTCAATTCTCAGAATTAACAATGTTTCAGCAATCTAGGCTCACCGAAAAAAGCAGCTGTGCAAAAATCTCTTTTTTAAAACGCAATAAAGTAACCAAGAAGTGTGTTACGTTGTACGCCTTCTTATAAAAGAAGAATTATACCTAGAATCTTATCTGCGCTCGGTAGAGTTGAATTACGACTTGCTAAGAATTTCAATTTAGCCAAAATATACGAAATACTAAATAGTTCGCCTATGGTAAGGCTGAAATCCTTGGTTGTGGTTTAAATCACTTAATGCAGAACTTAATTTAAACAAGTTTGTCAGGTCTTGAAATCAATAACGATACAAAATTCATTTTCTCAGACTTCGCGCAGACTCCGCGCATTATTTCAACCCGCATATAATTCCTGAGTACAAACACATTTTATTTTATTCTTTGCTTCATATTATATTCCTTTAAGCATTTGAAACTGATTACTTTTGGCTTTTAAATAGATACAGAAATTGAGGAAGTATATCTCTTTGACTTACCCAGTCAATCGAGGATCATTATTCGAAAAGCAATCAACATTATTTAATACATTTTCTTGATAAATTTGGACATTTTCACGGTTCATAAATTTTCTCAACATTTTCGTAATTACTATTTCATCACTCGTTATTTTAAAAAAATATATTTTTAAATAATAAGAAAAAGTTAAAGTAAGAATATGCATTTCTAAAGTTTTTTTTAATTAAGACTTTCTGCACGTACTCTGTTTAAATGTATGAACAAGAACGGAATGAGTGATATTACTTGCGTCACTCTACGTATAACCATTTCAAGAGTTATTGGGCGGGGGAAGGGGGTAGCGTTACTGCATGTTTTAAATATTTATGATTTTTGTAAATCATACTGCTTAATTCAATAGAAAATAATTATTTCAGGGACGCCGAATTCTTTTCTTTTTTTGAGTATTTTTTGAGTACTTGGTGAGTATTGTAATTTTGACTTCTTATTGCTCATTGAAAAATGTGCAAACATTAAGCTTTAAACGTTAACTGCAGAGATTAGATTTTATGAAATGTGAATATATTATCTAAAATTAGTGGAAAATATAGGCACTATTTTGTTTTTCAGGATGTTTAGTTAAGTAAAAACAGTCGCACATTTTGCGTTATTTTATATGCTACTTCAAAAATAGCAACAATAAAAAATAATTAAAATCATTCGTCCGAATAAATCGTAAAATTTCAAAATGCATCATTTTAATTTAAAGCTCTAGGAGGTAAATATATAAATAAAATGTTGTTAAGATTATTTAGAATCAATAGTTAATTAACTCCTAAATTCTAAAAAACATCAATTCATAAATTTCATTTAAAAATTTTGTATTTAGGTTTATAATGCGTAGCAAGTTAAATAAATAATACTCACGTATACAGGCTACTTAGAATTAATATCAGGTATATTGACACATTAAAAATATTCAGAAAACAGTTTTACCTGCTCTTTCAAAACATCAATCTTCTATCCATAATTTATTTGTTAAAATTTTATTATCCCGACGACTTATTTTCTATTATTATGAAAAACGTTTTTCTTTTTTAATTCAGATAATTGTTAATTTCGTAATAATGAATTTGATTTATGTTGTTTATTTCTTTCTAATAATCTTTGGCGATTACGAAGTTATGCTAATATTACTGTTCATTGTATCCACTTTGAAATTGAATTTTACCAAAAATCATTACAGGGACATGATTTAGTATCTCTGCATCAAAGTTTGTGCAAACATATTTTATTTGTTGATAAAAATATTTATTAAATTTCGAATCAAAAATTGCAGATGTGGTGGTTTTTTTTACAAAATATTATTAGAAATGCTTATCTAATAATTATTAAGCAATTTCGTACTACTTCTTTAGAACGAAAAATAATAATTCAGGTTTTAATAGTAGCGTTTAAATAAATTTACTGAGTTTTTGAGCGTGTTTGGTGAAAAAATGGTAACCTTCAAAATTATTTTTTCTACATATTTTGAAATATTAATTTAAACAGATTCAAACTGAAAGCATACAAAGTTGCAAATTACTTAAAACTCTGTTGTTAAATGTAGTATTACAATGTATGAGCCATTGAATGATAATTTTGACCTTTGCCTATCAAAATCCATTTCAATATCTGCAATACTTCGAACTTTACAGGAAATGGTAACGCAATAACGTAAAGCATGCAATTAATTTAAATTAAATTAAAATTATTAATTATTAAATAAAAAAATTAAATTAAATTAATTAATTCTGTTATCGCTACTGAATTGTTTTTTATATTTATTTCATAAATGTAGATGAATATATAATATTTTTTATATTGCTAACGCAAACAGTAATGCCGTTCGATACGACACTACCATGTTTTAGTATAGAACAAAACAGCCAGATGTTCACTTCTCACGGGACAAGAGTCAGTATTTGAAATCTGCAATTTATTTATTGAAAGTAAATATATTTATTTATATAAGTGTGTGCATTTATTTATTTATTTATAATTTATAATGATAAAACTAAATAAAAAGATAAAAAAAAGATAAAAAGAAAATAAAAAAGTAGCACACTTAGCTCATATTGCACCTGTGACTAGATTGGGATGACCTATTTATTGGGACAGAATGAGCCACCCTAACTAACATTGTGTCCATAAAAATTGAATTTTAAAGTAACATAACTTCCGAACTGTTGGCCTTATATTTTACGTGTATGTTATATAGGTTTTTTATCTTTATAAAATTTTATGTGCCTTCAACTAAAGTTACCTGAGAAATATACTGAAAAAAGGGTGGTTCCCTTTTTTTTTTGGCAACTTATAATTTTTACATTATCATCTTTTATGATTGAGAAAGTATTACAATTGTCTGAAATTTGACACCACGGTTTTTCAACGGATGTCCACGTTTCAGGACACCTTGAATCCAAAAATCAAGTTTTTACGATGGCGTCTGTCTGTCTATCCTGCCGTCCGTCCGTCCGCAAACACGATAACTCAAAAAAATTAACAGATTTAATAGATCGGTGGCACATATTTTTAGGTCCTGAAAGAAAGGAAAAGTTCGTTAAACAGCCATTTTCGAAAAAATTCAAAAAGTGAGCGCATTTTGAAAATTTTTGAGACCACTTTTTTCTTAAATATAAAATTCCCTGTACACATATTTATATTGTTTGAAAAACGAAAAATTTACATAAGTGGCTTTTTTCGGCAAAAAGAATATTTCGAGATTTACAGCTTTTTCAAAACTTTTAAAATCAACTTAAAATCAAAATTTTCAGCCAGACAACGTACGATATAAAAAGAAGTCATGAAAATAATAACATTGCTTTTTGATAGCCCCTTAAGATTATTATAAAAACTTTTTCGATTTTCTTGAATAATCTAAAATTCAAATAATTTTGATAGCACAAAAAATAAGAAAAATAAAAAATTTAATTTTTTGGTAAAACTATGCGGGATACGAAAAGAGATGAATTAACAAAAATTTTGTTGCCAAAAAAGATCTACAAATTCGTTATTATTTACTTCGTGATAGGACGCGTACTTTTTGATTTATTCGTGAAAAATAATATGAAAATAAAAATCCTATTCTTAGCCTAACACAGCGAAAAAGAGAAAAATTTCTGTAAACAGGATTTTAGTTTATTTATTTATTTTAAGGTGTTCCAGAAACTATGCATTTACAAATGCCTATCAAAAATTGATCGCGCAGCGTGAGAATCGCGATGAGAATGTGTACCCCAAAGTTTACGTTCGGTTTTGATTCCTCTAGAATCAAACTGAAGGGCCTATGGCAAAGCCACGGAACGCGTCCTCGGGTTGCGGATAGAGGATCCCTGTAACCAGGGTTTTTGCTGAATATGGTTACAAAAAAAATTAATAGGCAGTCGCGGACAATTGTCCAGGGGTGATCTTGAAGGAATTAATCCCCAAGCGGAGGTGTGAAAGCCGTGCGCTTAAAGCTGAATGGCACCAGGGTAAGGTGTCAAAACGGTGACTCTAAAATACAAGGCATCTTCTCAGAATAAGCAGCCTTATACTTGTATGCAGGGCTCTACAAGGATGGAAGTACCCTTTTCCCTAGCTTCTCTTGGGAACAACAATGATAACACTAAACATTGTTGCAGTAAGTGCGGTTCAAAACAATTGAACGCGCAGGGCTTCCGACAATGGGTCGGCCAACAATGCCGACCACTCTAGAGCTGGGGGAGCCAATGACGATGGAGTCAATATGATGGATCGGCGGAATCTTGGGGCTTTTAAAGATATTACATGGCACAACTTCATCCTCTGTGGTGCGAGAAACACCCAGAGCTATCGCACTTTTCGCGTCAACGTCTGCGAAACCATGCCGAAGTACTCCAAAAAAGGGGATATGTAAGGTGAGCGCCTACTCTACCACAGCCTGAACAAAAAGTCAACAGAAAAAGAAAGGTGACAAGACCAACCGTGGGCAGGCATTCAATAGAGGACGACTGATGCTTTATGACCTGGGAAAAGATCAACACCCAGGTTTTCCCAAGCCTAAAGATCTGGCTGAAATGGATAAAGAGCTTCGTGGACAATTTTCTGAAGTATCCGACCTCTGGAATATCAATTGTTATATGTATAATGTAGCGAGAGCTTTGGCTGATGCGAACCGTAAAACAAAACCGAAGGTTGATCATAAGACCAAAAGACTAATACATCAACTCGCCATAAAGATAGGCTTGGCAAAACAGTACGCGCCCCGCATTCAGTGTGTGATTGACTATATAACATCTGACAGGAATTTTACCGCCAAGGTTTGAAAGTTCCCGCGTGAACTCCAGATCCGTTATCACACACTTTACAAGTCAAAGCTGCTGACCATCAGGCAGCATATTTCTGAGAGAATATGGATACTATCTGACGCTAAGAGAAGTCTAGAGCGGAGAGAGAGGTAGGTCAGAAAAACCCAACAGCTTCTCTCTGACCCTCCAGTTGCTGTCGACCACCCGCCCAAACCAGAGGAGGTCGAAGTCTTCTGGAGAGAAGCCTACGAAGTGCAACATAAATAGCTTTAAAGAGCTATGTAATCCTATGTATCTTATGTAATTTCTTCAACCCACCACCATCTGGCCCGTATTTTCACCTCATATTTGAAGTCGGTAGTTCCAATTCTCAAGTGGTTGGTGGAAGGGCGCACAGTACTCCTGCCAAAAATAAGCAACTTAGCCGACCCAAACAACAACTCCAAGAAAGGTGTTGCAGGATATCGGGAAAACCTACTTATCGATAGATGTGTCTGCAAAAATGCAGCATCCTACCAGCGTGACCTATCGATAACCTGGATTGATTACCGGAAAGCGTTGCATCCAACCTCCCATAAACTTATCATCTGTCTTTTGGAAAGCTTAAACGTCCACCCGAAAATCTTGAGGTGCATAGAGAGATTAATGCTACTTTGGAAAACCAGATTTACTATCTAATCTGGAAAAAATCGTGTGACAACTAACAAGGTCACTTTACAAAGAGGTGTCCTTCAGATCGACTCCATGAGCCCACTCCTCTTTTCCTCACATTATTGCTGCTATCTCTAGTACTTCGCCATTCCCAGGGTTACCTTTTCGGCAAACCTGCAAATCGAAAGCACAAGGTCACCCATGTATTTTACATGAATGATCTTAAGATGTATGCTTAAAGTAAAGAGCAACTACATATAGCTCTAGGGATTGTCAAACCATACACTCAGGATATAGGAATGGAATTTGGGTTAGACAAAAGCGCTAAGGTTTCTTTAAGGTTTATAGAAGCGCTAAACGACACCTTTGCGCTGGAGAGACGTATACTTACCTAGGCGAGCCACAGAGCCGCATTTAGGATGTGACATCTATAAAGGCTACTCTCCGAAGCCGATATAAACGGCTCATCTAGTAGATTTGGTCTTCCGAACTGTCGGCGAGGAACATAGTACCTGCAACGTACATGCTTGCCGTCCGGGTAGTACTCTATTCATTTGGAGTGGTTCCAACGACGAAGAACGAGCTCAAATGCCTTGATATCGAGACACGAAAGGTTATGCACATAAACAAAAGCATGCATCTTAAGTCTTCTCTTCCGAGACTCTACATCTCACGCCGTCAAGGTAGTCGTGGAATATTGAATATGAAATATCTTCACAAGAGGAAACCATGAAAGCATGAAGCAGGAAGCATGAAAAAGAGGGCAAAGGAGCGTTTCTGTACAAAGCAGCGGAGAAGGCTGCTGAAACACTTGGACTTAATTTCAGTATCAGGATTGAGCAGAATGCATCAAATCTTATCTATTTCGAGTAGTCACTCCTGAAAGCCTTGATTCAGAAAGCACAGGAGAAAAACTTCCGGGAACAGCTCCTCGATAAGAGGATGCACAGCACCTTCCACAGAAACGAGAAGGATCAATCAATTTCGTGTGAGCTAAGTTTTGATTTCCTTCAATCACGCGGATTGAAGTCTGGCACGGAGAGTTTTATTTTAGCATGTCAAAATGGTGTCATTTCCAGTTTAACATACCGTCGCCACATTTTGAGCGAAGACATTCCCGATGATAGCTCCAGGGCGTGATATGCACATCCTGA
Organism: Druon quercuslanigerum; assembly: GCA_010014905.2. NCBI lineage: Eukaryota > Metazoa > Arthropoda > Insecta > Hymenoptera > Cynipidae > Druon > Druon quercuslanigerum. The sequence continues at coordinate 28,941 of JAAAKG020134734.1, read as the reverse complement.
GCATCTAGGACACATACTATCCAGTTGTCTAACTCATGCGGGAACGACTTACATCCAAAGGCTCAATGCGGCACTAAGAGTCCTTTATTACTATCTTTGTCACTCCTATGGAATGAACCTTAATATCGCTTAGCTAAGCACTCCTAGGCAAATAGAGTCAATTGTCGAGAATGAGAAGTGCCGCATATACTAGAACCTTATATTTTTGACAATTATTTCTGTTGCACACTCGAGGCCTGACATAGTTCTCCTTGACTTCGAGAAGCGAACCATGTTCTTGATCGAATTTTCGTCACCAACTGACAAAAACATCATATCCAAGAAGAAGGAAAAGAAAGAGAGGTGTAGAGTTTACCTTATGAGAGATTTGCGACGAGTGTACCCGGAATATTCTGGACAATAATTTGTCCTTATCATCGGCGCTCTTGAAGGTACCTAGCTTTAACTGTTTAATAGCCTAAAAAGCATCTATGCATGTAAACGATATGCTTAAACACTTGCGGGGAAAATGCAGAAGGCGGTCGTCCTTGGGTCGCTCCGTGTTCTTAGGGTGCACGAAACTTTTGCCGGATCGTCGTATTGATTTCATCACAGACTGTAACCACCTATCTCGCGGTCGTGAGACGTGATTATGGCTGAAATTTTACCGCGATTTCGCTGGGATCTGGTGCAATTTTGCAGATTAGTACATGATTCCAGGCAAAATCCTACGGTTGTCCTTAAGACAAAATTTCTTTATTATATATTACATATATGAAGCGCGAGATTCAACAGACGGGCAGATTTTTTTCTGTTCCAAACCTGACAGTGCAGCTGTCATACTTCTTCCTGAATATCTTCAAGTACAATCACAATTTCATAAATGAGAATTTTTCTAAAAAAATGATCGTCTCCTTTCGGTGTTTCTAATGATGTTTAGAATTTACGTAGCACTTTGTAACACCTCGGATAATAATTCGTGTATTAATAAAAAAGGATGCTTTTTGTTGATCTCTCTAGTATGTTAATGGGAAAGCTTGTGATCGGCAATAGGAAGTTATGTCATTCGATTTCCAGCGGAACGAAAGTAGAAGATCTTTTTTCAACAAAAATTTAAGTAAAAATTTTCCTAATTGACAGCGAAACTTTTTAATAATTTGTTTAGATCATCCCTGAAAACTATCAGAAGGAGCTAGATAATGATCCCTCGTGGTTCACGTATTCTCGCATTCTGTATTTTCTTAAGCGCTTTGTACCATACTTTGCGAAACATGCAGGCCGCCTCGAGTTTAATAACAGCTTAACAAGTATTAAAGTTTAATTTTTATATAGTAGAAAAATAAATTCCACGCTAAAATGTAAGCTAGACGAAATAAAAAAAGCTGGAAAGCAATGAGTACTAAAATAATTTTTTATAGGTCTTAGCTCATCTGTTAGGTCTTTACTGATCAAAGGAACCTTAATTTAAAAATGTGCAGGTGTGCGATAAGCGAATTCTTCTGGATCATTAGAAAGTGAAGCAATAGGTTGAGAATTCAGGCACATTTCAATTCGCGTTAGGAGAGTCAGCAGAGCTATAGTCAGACACGAGCTCTAAATGTACTGTGTAGCAAGAAACAAACAGTGCTACGTAAGTTTTATAAATTTTGTTACCACATCCAGGAGCAAAGCGTACATTAAAAGAACCTGCATAAAATACCCCCTTATGCGTAAAGAGGCGATTAGAGGTTAATCTAAAATCAGATAAGTTCCTTCTTGGTTGCTGGGAAAGAGTCACTCTTTCTCGCGCTCATACAAAGTAATTCTTGATTAAGCCTTTAAACACTCGGCACGCTCTCACGAAGCCTTCAGAGATTCCAGTTTCTTTACAGTATTGTAATAATCCAGCTACTGAATCTGAAGTTCGTTAGGCAACTTCTTATCCCAATTAGGCTTCCGTAGCTAAAGCTCCTGCATCAATAACATAGCTACTAGTATTGCTGGAGTTAGCCAACCCATTGGATCATATAATTAAGCTAATAAAAAAAAAACGGTCTTCTTGTTTGGAGTCTCCACTAGAGGATCCCAAAATAAGTCCAAACCATTGAGAGAAGCATCTCCTTAGCTTGTACCTTAGTATCCGCATAAAATAAAATATCATCGATGTAGATATTCCTTTCCAAGATACTTTTAGCTAAAGGAAACTTATTGCCTTCGTTATGAACTAATTACCTAATTACTTTAGTATCCAAGTGATGAGCACAGTCGGTGCCATAAGTGACAGTCAAAAGTAGATAGGCCACTACTTTTTTAGTAGGAGAGCACCATAAAATACTTTGATAATCATAGTCACAAGCATCTACCAAAATTTGTCTTAACCTTTTTCTATGTCAGACTCAGAAACAAAACGAGGCAATCTGTAGTTTAATATATAGATACTAAATCATTTGGAACCTTTGAAACAATATGCAAGTCTGAATTTAAGCAAGTATTGAAATTCTGAATTTTTCGTTAATATTTGTAGGACCTTATCCAAGACGATTGATTCGAAAACTTTTAAAAAATTTTTCTCGGTAGGAAGTAAATTTATCCGAGCTAATTTTCTTGAAGAGCCAATATTAACTCCACCAACTCCATTAACTATTGCTTTAACTTTCTGGAAACTAGGATTAACATTTTTCATCACCGGTTCTGAAATAACACAAAATTCTGAGCCTTTATCCTATAAAACTCTACATTTATAGGCTTTCCCGTTTTCAGCTTTCAAGGTAATTATTGCTGTTGCTAGTAGAGTAGAAGAACCTGGAACTGCCAATTGATAATATAAAGACGTAGTGTCAGCTGATAACTATATGGTAGATGCGAAATTGTTGACAAGCAATAATTTGTTTTGTTTCCTACTGCATTTGCTACATTTCAGTTTGCTTGTGTAATGAAAATGCCTATTAGCAGGCGTAAAACAAATATAACAACCGTGATGGCAAGTGACAACTTCTTTAAGTCCTTTAACTGACAATATTTTAAATTGGCAACATCTTTGTCTTGTGAGCTCGTTTTAGTATTAATCTTCGAAGCTTGTATTGTTTCTAAAACGTTCATACGTTTTTCTAAAATCGCATCGACCATCTACCAATCCTGTAAGCGATTAAGCATTTAGTTTTTAGTTTGTTAAAAAGACTAATTAATTACTCTAATTATCAATTGGGCGCTGTAAATTTTTGAGAGCCGCCAGAGATTTATTAGTAGTATTGCGTAATCGTTTTAGATCTTCTAGAATATTATTACATAGACTCGAGAGTTTGATAAATGAGCGCATCAAACAAGTGTCTGAAATGCTCATAACCCTCATAATCCCCAGAAAATAAAGGTAAAGTAATTTGAGGAAGTTATACTGGAAAAAACTCACATCGAATACAATTCGATTGATCATTAGATCCGCATCTTCAATTTGTAAGAATTTATTATCACTAAAATAAACAAGACTTTCGCGTTCCGCCGTGGACATTGAAGCTTTACTTTTTAAATTAAAATTTTCATATTTCTGTCATCTCAAATCCAAGCGTTCAATTCTTGATTTTACTACAGCTAAAGTAGTGATGACTGGCCTATCTTTTTAAAATTAGTTTCAGTCCTCAATTATTACTTCTGTAAATTTCGAGAGTGAAGACTCCATTTTTCTTGCTATTGATAAAAAAATTATACCTAACGAAAATTATTAGGAATAGTTTTAGGAGCCGCAAGCTTAATTCACAAAAATGTATTACGTCTTTTTCGAAAAATAATTATGGAGTATGCGAGAGAAAAAAAACCTCGTTTCGAAATCGAATAAGAATGTTTATATATCCTCATAAAAATTGTGCCCAAATCATAAAAATAGTTCACCTTAGAATACCTCCAAAAATTTTAAATATTTCAAAGTTACCTTACCAATTTAAAGATCTGAAATATAATCAGAAATTTCATTCCATAATACATTTAAAACTTGCAAAAGTAAGAGTGTGACAGCTTTAAGCTGTTGCAAATTATCACTGGGTGAACGTGTTATTTCCTCGTGTAAATGGAAAAACATTACGGCCAATCAATCCTACGAAGACTTTATGAGAGTAATTAAATTGATGACGAGTAGTGTATACACTTCTAAAATTTGCACCTACTTGCTTTTTACTGTTAATTTTCACAACAAGTTTGATTTTTCCGTGATTCAAAAGCAAATTAACTAAGTTTACAAGTTTTATACAAAACTCCCTTGAATTTTCTCGAACGATCTTTTTTCCAAAATAATTCGCACTTTTCGATAGTCAGCGAAGCCTTTTCACTACATCTCCGGCTCGAAGGACCATGTTTGGAAATTTAGAATGTTTTTTATGAATGTTTGAACTGGATTTCGCCAGATTTTTGCAAATTAAATAAAAACTCCGTATTTTCAACTACTGTCAGTTTATTAATACAAGTTTGAGTCCGGCAGACTAATACCTAATTAATCATACTCAACTTTCACTCGATCACGAAAGGAACTAAACTTTTCAACCAATAAACTCAAGGTGCTATATCCAGGGAACTACAAGTTTCGAAGCTGTTTGTAAACACATATTATTTCATAATTTGGTGAAGCGCCTAAACTGTTATCATTTTGACACAACCACTGTTGACAATGATTGAAAAGTTTTACTAGTATACACATAAGATCAAGTTTGCTTTCTGAAGAAATTATTTGGTTCTTTATCCAAATTTCTGTGCGAGAACTTACATGTCGCAAAGGATCGTTATCTGATCTTCTCTTGTATGCCGAACGACGATTCAACACATATTTAAAAATTGGTGACCTGATGAATTTAAACTTTATTTCTTAAAAAAATTATAAAACTTCAAATACATAGGGCAAGATTATGAATATTTAAAATTAAAGTCACTAGTCTTAATTACATCATATTCTCTGCTGGAATAGTCAGACGTTAAGCAGATCATGAAACGCTTATCTATTATAGAGTCTAAATAAAGTGCTTGTGCACTTCATAATATGACTACAAATTAGCGACAGATAGTTTTATAATTAGATTTAATGCTTACACAAAGACTTATTTTGATAAAAGAGGTATATCGGGTTCCAATCGTGTACAAAACTACTATTTTTTCCGATGAAATATCTCTTTCGCCAGATAGTTGTATTGTTCATTATTTAGTATACCAGAAGTTCATAAACACTCTCGATATTTCATTATATGTCCAATTACAAGAAGCAGCTGCGATAGGTGGTTTATTCCCCACGTGTTCAATGGCGGTTATTTCCTGTTAAGAGATATATACGTATATCACAACGTGAGCGTCCATATACGTTTATATTTTGTAAGGAGAGTACGATTAAGTGGGCGCAAGCCAGACCATCCAATAATTCAAGAATTTTAACGCAAAATTGTAGCCCGGCAAAATTTCAATCAATTCAAATTTATTCTATCAAACAAAAAAAAGAAAGCTTCGGGGACTAGGAACTCAGAATTGAAAATCTGAACAATATTTATGTATAATATGAAGAATATAGGTGCAAGGTAAACTTGAGTGGAAAAACAAAATAGAATTTAAAAAAAACGTAGGCAACGGTCCTACTATAATGAGGATACAAAACCGATAACGCGCGAAACGGAACAGGCTAAAAAAGAAACTACGCACTCACTCGACTGGACATTTACTTTAACCGCCAAATCTAAGAAAACAAAAATACAGGCACTTTTACAGGGGGCAAGCCAGGCAGTGGGTCGGCGCAAACGAGTTTTCAAGAATCGTAACATCGAAAGACCCTCTCTATCGCGTCCTTTGCCAGAATAAAAGAAGGTTTACCTTTGACATCGCAGTCCTTAATTCCTTGATTCAATCCTCATATATAAAAAATGTCCAACATCAAATCGAACATCAAAAATCATATCGAATAACGAATCTCGACCTCGGTAACGGTATGTCCACAATCCAAAAATCCGCATTTTCCTTTCCAAAATGTAATATTGACACGAGGCGCGTGGTGCAGGTCTTCGACCAAGAACGAACGTGACAGAATTTTTCGAACGCGCCAAGACCGTCGACTGGATGGGTGCTCGGGTCTGGGCGCGTTCACGGCGCAAGTCGGCGCGCAATTAACGGAGAAAAACATGAACTAAAATATAATCCTTGAATACATTGCCCGTGACCTTTTTTAGGATTTTAACATTATTCTAACAGGCATCACGACCACAATAATTAATGTTAAATCCTAACTTACATCAATATATAAATTTTTCCGACTTCAACCAAGGCGCGCCTAGTGGAGAAACTGTTAACTAAATTTTCTTTCATTAAGCTATGAACTACTTTTCGATACAAACATCGCAAATAAAATGATCGACATAACAATTCGTAAGCATAAACACCTTAATATAGATTCCGCGCTTCGTGAAACCTTTTAACGAAAGAGGTTTCATAAATCTCGGAAAGTTTCCGGCTTTCATTTTGAGCGGGAAAGTTTAATCCACAATGTGAATGGAATATACAGTACGGTAAAATAACTAGTAATTACGTATATAACCTTTACATGGCGCACCATAGCGTATCATTTTCCGGAGTTGAACATAGTTCACGTTACTTCGTAAAACTTTAACGATTTGAAAGTTTCACAAGTCCTGGTAATTTTTCCGAGGTTCAACTTCGAGCGGGAAAGTTCAAATAGTATTGAAGTTAAACAACAAATTATACTTGACTAGTCACTTAAAAAAGGTTCCTATATAATTAAATTAAAACAAAGAAAACGCAAACACGAGTCTGACGCATGTAGCGTTATGCTAACGTGACAACTAATGAACTCACCCTGACCAGAGCACGCATGCGCATACGTGTCAACGTACATTCCGAAGTCTCGGAACTTAGTTTCATAAAGTCTTTCTTTGATTCCAAGAACATTTAATGCCCAATGAACAACTTTATGTAGACAAGACCATGATTAACATAGGTTCACAATATACGTATGTTACCGAGTTTTACCTGCCAGAGACCAGGCCGAGATCATAAAATCAGAATAGCATAATCGGTCGTATCTGTGCGGAGTTAAGTCTTATTAAAATGACATAAGGTAGTTGCGAGCCTACGACCGAATGAGGCATCCATGGTTCAGTTGTTTGAGGCCCACCATCTCGTGTTGGGTTCGGGAACCAAAAGCATAGGATGTCAAAGATAAGGATAGCAGTAGATTTCGGCCTGCCATCAAGTATCCGGATCGGAAAATAAAGGCGTAGGGTGCCAGGATTATGGTTGTCGTAGGTCCTTTACACTAAGAATTGATAAATTATGCAAGACCTTGAAGTGACGACTCATCCCTTGCCTCCGTTGTGTTGTTGTTATCCTCCGAGACTTACAAGTTGAGGTTAGGAGGACATGAAATCAAGCGCATATAAAATCATAAATAAAAGAAATAAAACAACTTTTGATGGATGCTTTTGGCCGGGATGACTTTTGTTCCTGGTCGTTCTGGTTATGGTCGGTTGGCCGTTTAATTAGTTATAAAAGCCCGAAATGACAGGTAAGTTAAAATTTTATCCTGTCACAACGCTTCCCTGCTTAAACGGCAGCTCAAGGTTTTTCCCCTTCAATAATCCGGCAAGCGGCATCTACGCCTCAGACCTTCCACATGACCAAGCCACGGTTGACCCCTCCAAGAGCAATTATCACAACTCAATTACTAAATCGAAAGAAAAAGTAAATCATGAATAGTCAAAAAGCAAAATCATAAGCCAGCTTAAAGCGAAATCATAAACAATCAGAAAGCAAAATCATAAATAGTTATAAGGAAAAATCATAGGTCAGCATAATGTTCGGTAGGAACGCGGGTCCAACCAGTTCGGCTGGTCTCATGACAGTAATAACGCTCAGGAGTAGGTTAAATAAGAGAGGAAGTACCTTGTGTAGTTTTTGACAATTTATTACTCTACTGATCCTTACAATTTTTATATATAAAAAATAAAAAAAATTATCCTTCCGTCCTTAACGTCTGGCCGCGCCGAGACAATTTGCATGCCTCGCCTCATGTATCCGGACCAGCTGCTCAGCCAATGTGGGCCCCTCTTCAAAAATCTCCTGACTTGGTCGGGGCCTCCACTCTCCCACGAGTACCTTGTCAGAGGCGTACAGGGACCCGCAGTTAGGACACTTAGACTTCCTAACCCCGGGCTCCCCGCAGCCGAAACAAAGAATGCCTGCCCCCAACATTTCCTCGGTTTCGGGGCGCCCAACCTTAGCCAATCCTTGTAGGTTAAATTAAGATTCCCCAACGCCCTCATTTACCTCATCTCGTCCAACATCTCCTTATTACTTGGTTGTGTGTGAGGGGGCGAGGGGGTCCTGTTCCCTTCCCTGTGCGTCGACTTCATCTACTTCCTTTCGCGGCGGACGGTTTTGGTCTCGGTAGTAGTAGGCCGTTGGGAGAGTGGCATGCCGGACACCTCGCCCGACGGCCCTGCAGTTGGTATCAGCTCCCTCGATGCCGGAATGGAGTTGCATGCCCGCGCAAATCTTCACTGGAAGTCCCGGAGCCATCTCTCTCGAGCACTCTCGGCCTTATCGCCTTTATTCATTTTGATAATCTAAAATAATAAAAAGAAACATGTCCTGTAACTAATGTTTACCCAAAGATCATCTGACTCTGGTAGCGGGTCTTGGACGTAAGGCTTGAGTTGTCGAATATGCTCCTTGCCCGCGTACATCCCTTTCTCGTAGTCAATATATACACCACGGGAGACAACCTGCGCCTGATCTTGTAAGGCCCGTCGAACTTACCACAAAGCTTAGCTGTTGTCTTTTTTTTCGAGAGGACACGCTGACGCTTTAAGACGAGGTCACCTACTCGCAAAGAACGAGCACGCTTGCTCTCATTGTAGTACTTGGCTTGAGATACGTAGGCGCGCTCAAGATTTCTACAAATAAGATATCTCAGGTGCTCCAATCGCTTAACCCATTGCAACCATTTCGCGCGGTCAGGGCTATCATGCTGAGAGGCTTTTTTAAGGTCCATCCCTAATGAGCGGTAAGGGAGAGGGTTACGCCCAAAACGCATGTCAAAATGCAAGTGCACTTCCCATTCCTTGTGGTTCTTGTGGAGGAAGATCACGATCATGGTCTTCAGTATGCGGTTGACACGCTCGGTCGGGTTAGCCTGTAGGTGGTAAACCGGATTGGTGGTGTGAATGATTCCAAGGGTCCTGCACATCTGTTTTAAGAGCCTATTGGTGAACTCGGTGCCATTGTCAGTGTGCAAAACTTCCGGGTCACCCCATCACGACACGATAAAGTCCTCGAAGGCCTTCTTTACAGGAGGACCATTCACCGTTCTAATTGGCAGGACCTCCACCTACTTGTAGAAAAGGTCCTGCAAGACAAGGATGTACCTATAACCGGCTGTACTGCGGGGAAAAGGGCCCATGACATCCGCAGCTGCCACTGTCCAGGGCTGCTCGACGACGCGCTGACCCATCATGCTGGCCGGGCGAGCCTGTTCAACCTTACACCTCTGCCGTAAGGTGCGTAACGTGCGAAGTCAGAATACAGCCCGGGCTAGTAATACCTGAGAGCCACTCGCACATTTGTCTTGACCCTTCCCAAGTGTCAGGACTGGGGTTCCGAATGTGCCTCCTCTAACACCCTGGACCTAAATTTCTGTAGGATTACCAACTTCCAGGCCTCCAGATCCGGGACCATCTGAGCGGTAATTTCGTTTGGCCTATGCCGATATAGCCTACCGTTTTCCACTTTGCAGTCGGAAAATACCCACGGCCGCTCCAATACTGCCTGTAGTTTCTTGTTATACCAGAAGTCATTCGAGTTTTAAAATTGAGCGGCCACCTGGTCTGTGATTGATGAGACTGGTTACTCATCCTCCTTAGACATCCTGGACAAGGTATCCGGCACGTGGTGTAAGGCTCCTTTGCGGTGAATGATCTCGAAGTCGTATTCGAGAAGTTCAAGGGACCATCTTGCGAGTCTACCAGTAGGGTTCCTCAGGTTACGTAACCATCTCAAGCTACTATGGTCGGTAATCACCTTGAAATGGAAACCCTCCAGGTATTCTCGGGTTTTCCTAATTCCAAACACGACTGCGAGGTATTCACGCTCGGTAACCGTATAGTTGCGTTCGGCGGCAGGCAACGTGCTCGCATCTGTTTGTAGATAGAACGGATTCATTTCCACGTCCGCGAAAGAAGGGTAAGCCAGGACGGGTGACGAGGTCAGTGCCTCTTTGAGCCAGTCAAAAGCCTTCTGCTGTTCTTTACCCCAATTCTATTTCACGTCCAGCCTAAACAGCCTGGTCAAAGGCTCAGCCACCTTCGCGAATTCGGGAATGAACCGCCTGTATCAGGATGCTAACCCCATGAATCTGCGAAGCTGTTTGACAGTTCAAGGAGCTGGGTACGATAGGACAGGAGCTACATTGTCGGGTTCCGGCCTCAACCCTTGCTTGTTGACTATGAAGCCCAAATAGCAAATATTCTAGGACTTTCCAAATCAATTTAGGATTACGTATAGTAATATTTCAAAGACTTCCCGTTTCTGATATTCCCTTCACATGCGTTTCGTCTGTACTGATTCGAGAATATTCTAATTCGAACTTTTTTAATCCTGATATGACTTGCTGAGTGTCCTTTCCTCTTCAGATGATATCGGATGTTACCTTTTAGTTGCAAGAAGTAAATCAAATTCTTTAATCGTCGAGTGATCAATTTTTACCACTTTGTTACTGTTTGAATGAATAAAAGTGTGTTTTTCAATCCAGTAAATCGAACTTAGATCTTCAGAGCGAATTTGTCAAACTGTCCAGTTTGCAGCCTGACGACCTTTCTGAACAATCGAAATTGATTGAGTATTGATCAATTTAGATGATACCAAGAGAACTTGTATTTCTTCAATATGCACAAAATCCTTTAAGCAATCGCGTGCAATGGGTCTGAGCTTGATTTCTTGCAGTTGAACTCCTCCTGAATGAGCGACGTTGAGTTGTTGATCTACCAATACTGAGATGACTAATAAAATAGGGATAAATTTAGCCAGCTCTCTAGTTGGCAACCTAATGATGTTTTTGAACAATCGAAACTGATTGAGTGTTGATCGATTCAACTGAACGTGATATAATTTTTATTTCTTTTATATCCACAAAGCCCTTAAAGGAATCGCGTTCAGTTCGCATTAAACTGATTATTTAAAGTTCTATCTTGCCTCAGCGTATTATATACATTGCTTGATTAACCCATACTAGGACGACTAAAAAAATTGAAACTATATTATAAATAAATCTTTACAATGCTTTACAATACTTCCAGAACCATTACTGTCATTTCCAACACTTCATCTTCAGTGATTTTTTGTATTTTATGAATTAGCACATTATCGAATATTATTGATTGATCTATTTCTTCACTTAGGTTCTTTATAACTGACAGTGCAAGATGAAGATATAAAGGATATGGCAAAAGTATTTTCTAGTCAATGACCTTTCAAAAATTTCCAAAAATCGCTATTGAAACCTATTTTGAAATTAACTTCTCCTTTCTTGAATACGGCGGGTTTCACGAAGTGAAGTCTACCTCCAAACTTAAAAACATCCCTATCACCCGTACTCTGTGACAAATGCATAAAACTAGACTGAAAGAAAAAAAGTTTACCGAAAATTTTTCTTCATCCTAGTCAATCATTCATAAACCAGATATAAAAACTTACTAATTCTTCGAATGATCCCATTTCAAGAATGGCGATATTGCAGGTGTTCCATGTGATACAGGATACTTTACCCTGGGATATAATTTCGAAAGATGAATCTGAATGACCTCGCTTGGTTAGAGGAACATTGATGACTCTTTCTGTCAGAGATTTTTGACAATAGACGGCAGTAAGCCATGATGTGCAATTTCAATGACAATTGCATTTCTGAAATCGTCACGTAGGAATAAAATGCTGATCCAACGATCACTACGTGATTGTGGATTCGGTATTATCTTTTGAAGATACTCGTTCAGTGCTACACCAGCGGGCTTCATATGCATACTGTGGAAATCAATGTTACTACAAGCTAGTTCTTTAGAAAAGATTCTCTCAACTTATGGAAATATTATAAGAAATTAGATTGGTAGGTTTGTGTTACGATGTAATTCATGAAAATAGCAGAGTAGAATTAAGTAGGGTCATTTGACTCAAGTGATGCCATACCTTGAGATAAAGCTGATAAAACCATTTTCTCTGATGTAAAGCAACCCTCAGCATAGGCACAACCTAATTCCCTAACTAAATGACCATTCATAAAATCGATTTATATTATTGCATATATGCTCACCCATGCCAGCCCATTGAGAACCCATTCCAGAAAAGAGGTACCAAACCTGCCTCTTCATATTGGAGCAGCACTGAATTTGGCGAATTAAAGATCTTACTGACACGTCGGGTGGTAGCAACAAATGACCATTATATAAATTAAAAGAATTTTCTTCCTTAAAGATGTTGCGGAAAGATTCTTTAAAACTTGTATTTTTTCTAATCAGAAATATGATTTCATAGACATGTACTGCCGAATGAGTCAAGTTAAAAATTTTCAGAAAACGTCTACTTCATCTAGCTTCTAAATTTTGCAAAATTATAAACATTTTTGTATTTGCGCGAAGCTCGGATGAACCTCATGATGCAAGCTTCTTAACCTAACATTGCAAGTCTCAGACATGCTTGCCGCAAAATTTTGTGCAATGTGTAAAGTTACTTTTAAACTAACTTTAATAAATGAAAATAATATCACAACCTATGGCTTTTTTATTTTGATAGGCAAAAATTCTAATGTCGTTAAATATAGCAGCAACCGCCTTTTTGTTAGCACTCGAAACTGTAATTATTTGTGGGAGATCATAATCGGGTTCTTCGCATTTTTTTTCTCTTTCTTAAATAAGATTTAAGAATAACGGAAGATTAGCCACCACCGATACTAATCGTACTCACTGCCGATAGTCGCCGATTGTCAATTTTTTTCAAATCTGGAGGAAGCCACTGAGGACTAGGCTTTAAGGAATTTGACTTCACAGATCCAATAAAAAGGGGTGTTTTCCAACCTTCCTTGTATACCTTATCAATAGCTTTAACCTTTTCGGCATTAGCCACTTTAACTGCCATTCCATTAGCTTCAACGAAATATACATCTTTTTCGGATATTCCGTACGCCCTTTACCTCTGCATAAATTCGTTTTGCATCATGAGCTCATTGTGAATATAAAACCACAACAGCTTCACTTCGAGTATGTCTATCAGCTGCATCATCGAAAAACCGAGTTATACCATCTTGAGATAAGAGACCTAGAATATAAAGAAAATAGGATAATGAATATTTTCAAGGTGGTCGGTATAGTCTAATTTAAAAATGATCGTGTTACCTAAGTAAAAAAATTACAATGACAATTGTGGTAGAAGAGCTATATTTGCACCGCCAACAATTGCACAATCCAGTTTGCCACTTTTTATTACTTTGTATGCTTCTTCTAAGGCAGTAAAACTTCCGAAACAAAGATTATCGATGTTAACGCTTGGTCCATTCAATCCAAGAAGAATAGAAAGCGGGTCGCAATCATACATTTCCAGACACCCATAAGCGTAAAATCATTCATCTGAAATTAAAGAAAGTTAGAATTGATTAATTCCAAAATATAGTGACAAATTATTATTTTTTAAATTACGATAAAAATATAATTTGTAATAATCTGTAAACACATTAGTTAATTTTGTTAGCAGCCGAAAATCTTACCTTGCTTCCTGGTGTATTCCAAACATCTTGCTTAAGTTCCGAAAAACTGGTTGCTTCCTTTTATTTGTCGAGGATTGTTCCCAGAATCAGTGATAGCTTCATAAGCACATTCAATTGTAAATCTATTCATTGGGTCCATCGCCTTCACTAATTTCATAATAATAAATTTTTGGACTACCTATGAAAATTATATATTATAAAATAGGGACAGCTTACACTTTTCCTTAGAAAGCGAAGAATTTTCTTTAGAGTTTATATACATTTTGATAATACATATTCCAGTTAAGAAATATTTTCTGAAAAGTTTTCTGCACTTTTTTGAGAACCTAAGACCTTCATAGTGTGAACTTTTAAAAGAAACAGTTTTTAGATTTAAAAGAAAATATTATTATTCATTGCTTCTTGATAATTATAGAAATAGTGGAAATGTAATATGATGCAGTGATAGTTAAAATTTTATGGGTGGCGAGTATTGAATCAAAGCTTTAATGATGTAGAATTGAAATTCAAGAACAAGATTTGTCAATTTTAACTAAATAAATTTCTATCATTCAACTTCAAAATAAACTCAAGAAATGAGATCAGAACAATATCTCCACTAAAATTTTCCGTCTGCGATTGTGCGGGTTTTGGGGCTGACGGTGGGCGGGAAAAACCCCGATATAGTACGGCTACGGATGTAAACAATTTTCTTTACGCCTTAGTAGCCACTGCACACCCTGCGCGCACGTGTATGTATTTTTGTCCTCTGATATAATTTTTTTGAATTTATTAACAATTATTATAAAGAAATGCATGATTTTAACCGTTTTTGGCAGAAACGACCCGAATTTTATTTCGATTTTTGGATATGCTATTCTTAATATGTAAAGACGTATTTTAGGACCTATATTAGCATAAGTGGAATTTATTACAATAGCTTGCGTATGATATATATATATATATATATTTCTTCAAGTGCACCAAAAATAATTTTTCCGATTCAAAAAAATTTTAAGTAGCCTAAAAGATAGGATTTGAAAATAATTATTTATCACTTTCTGACTCACCCAGTGTCCATGGAGGATCATCATCTTTAATGCAGTCGACCATATTTAATATATTCTTTAAAAAAATAGAATATTTTCACTGTTTGGGAATTTTCCTGAAATCCCCGTAATGACTTATTCATCACCTGTCATTTTTAAAAGATCTATTTAGAAATAATAAAGAAAAATTGACGAAAAAATATGCACTTTTAAAGCTTTGGTTAATCAAGACATTATTCTCGTACACTTGTCAAAGGAAAGAACTGAATGATAAGTACTGAATGAGCTCTTATCACTTGCTTTTAACCCTATTTATAACCATTTCGGTGGCGGTAGCATAGCTGTATGTTTTGAAATATTTTTATACATCATGAACTTAAAAAGTAGCCAAAATCCAAGTGTCTCATTTTCGATAAAGTAAGTATAGTTTTTAACTTTATAACCCCTAAATTATGTTTTTTCAGAGTATTGTCATTTTTACTTTATACTGTCCAATGACAAATGTGCAGTCATTAAACTTTAGCAGATAATTGTGGTTGACACCTATAAACAAGCCATATTTGTGTTTGTGCTAGTATATGAAAATTATTTTTGTAGCTAATACACATAAATATATTTAATTTAGTTTTTTATACAAATAGTTTTTTACGGAAAAGTGAAAAATACTAACAAGGGGTGGTTTACCTTTGTGGAATTTAAAAACAAATTATTGCTGTCTTTATTTAATAATACTGAAAAGAAATATGTTTTACCATAAACAATTTTATGAAAAATAAGCATGAAAAAACCTTTCAATTTTCCTTTCTTCGCCTAAAATTATTCATGATTAAGTAGATCATTAATAAATCTTAAGTAAACCCTTTATTCTTATAAATATTTTAAAAGTTCTTGTAATTGAGCCCAATTAAGTTTTTGTAAAGATTTGATTATTTTCAGAATTTTTACTGGGCAAAAATTGGAAAGAACTAATTTTTACCCTTATAAACTACCTACAAGGGGGGCAACCCTTTGGAAACTAAATGCTGTTAATAATATTGGCGTTTGATAATGAAGAATCTCTAATTGGTTCAACAGCAAAATTTTTAAAGAAATAGAAATATCTTAAAAACATGATTTTTAGGAGTGAAATTTAGTAGTGTTGTTCGCTTCATTTAAATTTTTTTAACAAAAAATTAAATATAAGTGTCTCGTATTTTTTGCGCATACAGCATAGCGTAGTTGCATTAAAATCCGGGCACTTTATTTCTTAGATAAAAAAAAGCAACCATCAAACAAAGCAACGTCATCTTTTATTTGCTGAGAAGAAGAATGATCATATTTCATATAAATAAGTGAAAATATTGTCCTTGGGCTTAAAACCATTGCAATACGTTAAGAAATTGTAGCATTAGTATCCTTTATTCACCTTCAACAATCACTGTTATTCTGTCTTCTTTTTAATTATCCATTTAAAAGTAATCAAACCAAAAGAATACAAACTTGCAAATTTCTGCCAGCTTACACATTTGAATGTACTATTACCAATGTCTGAGCAATGAAATGATAATTTGGACCTCTGGCCTTTGCAGGAAATGCTAACCCAGTAATGTGAAGTATGAAATTAAAAATTATTGAAGATCCTCACAATTATTTGGGGCAATGTCTGAAATTAACATTCTTAGATTTGAGTGGGGCCAATGCTGTTACTCCTACTGAATCTATAAAAAGTCATATCAAGCATATAAATGCACAGAGAATTTTTTTTTGTTGGGCAGTGACGTTTTATTAAATTTAAATCTTGAGCGCTTAGCATTCGGCAGTTTTGGGATGCGCACAACATACATCATTATCAAACTAGCATTTGGTACCTACCTCGCTCTGACGTCGTCTTCCCCCTACGAGCATATATAAGAATTCATTTTTGTCACTAAACTGAGCGCTTAGCGCCCAAAGATTTGGTGCAAGGTCCTTTATCGTTGAAATAAAGTTTATAATGTTTCTTAATTAATTTCACGAAGGTAAATTTTGAATTGAATTAGCTTTTCGTCATGAGAAAACAAAGAAAGTCAACAACAATGATTGAAAGTTATCTAATGATGTATTGCGTTAAAAAATTTAATTCTTGAATAAATTGTTGAAGTTATTCAATAAATCATTATCTGCAACTTGAATAATGATGCGTTTTGTAAAATGTTAATATATTTTTATAGGTTTCCTCTCTGCCTCATTGATTTAAAGCATTTCGAATGCTGCTGAGATTGTGTTACTTTGGTTTTTGTTGAAATAATAAATTTGAAATTCAGTGTGAAATATATTACATAAGTACTTACTTTCCTGTGTGCCGTTGCATTTTTACTGTTTATTTTAATCATCATACTTTGTTTGCGTTTTCTGAAAGCATAACATTTTTCTAATGGATATAATACTACATCATACTCAATTACTCATCACTAAAACTTTACATGAACGCTTCAAAAAATTGATTGTCCTTATCTAATCAGAGTGCAGCAATAACGAATTAAATTTATTAGAATTAAATTTTTCAAGAATTTATTATTATTCACTTTTTACTTAGAGTGACTTAATAATTAGTGAACTTAAAAAAATTTAATTGTTTAAATTAATTAATATTATTTATAACTGTATTCTCCTATAGTAATTCGAGATAGTTGCGGATTTTTCTGAAATTTTCTACTTCTTGTCAAATTTTTACATTGTGATGGAATAACTAATTAAAGTAAGAAACATAATTGTCTAAAAAATTCATTATGCATTATAACTATCTACTTTATATAATTAGAAAGTTTCAGGTTTTTCTAAAATTTATAAATTTGCTTTGTGTTTTTACTCAATTTTAATGAAAAAGTGCAACATGTGTGTCTATTTGACATGCCAAACCTTGAGATAAAGCTGATGGAACCATTTCCTCTGAAGGAAAGCAGCTGTCAGTGTAGGCACATCCTTATTTCCCAACTGAATTGCAAACCATAATATGCGGTTTGATTTTGATATAAGTCAAAGGATCTACCAAACCGATCTGTAAAAATTAGCTATTCAACTCATACGTTTAATTGTATACAAAAATACTGATTTCTTAATTCTTATATAAAACATAAAACAACTTAACAAGTTTCAAACCCTAGGAAGATGATTACAATATTATTCAACATTTTTGGATTGTTTTCTGTTAAAATTCGAAAGCTCTTATTGCCATGTGGTTTTAAAAGTACAGCACACTTTTTTACTGTCTTCGTAAAAAAAGCAACTTTCATAAAAGCATCACTTAAGAATAAAACATTCTTAAAATTACCATCTCTGTTATACACAACATAAAATGCATATTAGGGTGTGTTTCATAAAAAAGTCATTTGTGAATCAATGTATACCGTTATCATATATTTCCGGTAATTAATTAACTTCTTAACACATATGTGTCTTTAGCTTTAAAAATTTAGTCTTATCAACTCACCATATTATTAATTTTTTTAGACAATTTATCTTATTATTATAATGAACATACCTGTGTCAACCCATTGTGAGTTTATTTCAGAAAGGAGATACTACTTTGTTTTTCTACCTGAGCGAATATCGCGAAATTTATATTTCACTGACCCATAGGATGTTAGTAAGGTGCAACTTCGGTCCAACAGTTGAATGATGTCAACATCCACAGGTCTACTTCCTGGTCCAAATAAAAAAATATTGGTCTAATCGTTACTAATGATTCATACACTTGCAGTTTATAATCAAAGCGACTTATATTACTCTCAAATTGGCTTTCATATCAAACATGATTTGTAAACCTAATTAGGAACATTATTATTGTTACAGAATGTAATGCTCACGTCACGCCGCATAGCAGCAACGGCCTCTTCATTACTAATCAAAACTGTAATTAATCTTTAGAACTCATCATGGAGCTGTTCACCATGTTTTTTCCTCTTTCTTAAGATATTTTAGAATAATGGATGTACAACCACCTCCGATACTTATGTTATTGATTGCCACATAGTCGCCTTTCCAAGAAGTTAGTTTTGTAACAACCTGTATACGCCTTTCTTCAAGAGCCGGAATCTATTCAGTCTGTGTTTGGTAGTGCAAATTTGGAGGAACATAAGGATAATTCATTATTGTAAGTACCTGGAAAGAATATATTATGGGATACAAATTTTTTTATGGTTGATAACTAAAAACAAAAAAACAGAAATGATAGGAATGAAGATATTGTTATTTCATTGAATAAAATTGCGAGAGTAAAGTTGATATGGTGGGCAGTAATGCTATTATTTAAATTAAAAATGAAGATACGAGCATATATCTAGAAGCATTCACTTTTATGCCCCACAAAGATATTTAGTGAAGACAATGATGATCAAGGATAAAATAATAAAACACATTATAAACTTCCGGAATTCCCTCTACGACTATTTTGTCTAGATTTTTTGGATGGATCAAATTTAAAAAAATAAATAAGATGCCAACTGGCAGATAATTTTCTCGTTGGTCCTTTTTCTATTTTATGTTTTTAAGTATTAACTATTTTTTTATGTACTTTTGGAGAACAGTCACGATATGCATTTATTCTTGAGATATTAACAACACGTATACAAAATTTTATATTTTTAGAAGTTTATACTTTTTATTGAAGTATCGTCTATTCTGTTGAAAAGTATGACTCTATCATATCCTTGGGATATTTTTGCTCTTATTTGATTATACAGAAAAATGTCTTCGTCTATAATTTCCAGAACCCAAGTGTCCTTTAATACTCGTTTTTTTCAGAAAAGTGTGGCTAATCGTTTCTGAGAGAGACGCTTCTTTAAGACAATAGCAAAATCTAAAGAATTCACGGAACTCAGAAGATTATTTTCATCCTGAGAGTCGTAGAAAGTCACCAAGAAATCTTTTTCTTTTACTACTTTCAAAATATTAGTTTTCCCAAAAGTTATAGCATCAGGGAAAAATAAAAGTGCTGCGCGGTTGTATTGAAAATCCTTCTGTTTAAGCAAGACGAACAAACCACATCAACAGTAAACTTGGCTTCTGAAATTGTGATACGATAAAACGATTCAATTTGTTCCTACTGTGAAATCTTTATTTTAACACTCAACCCTTTTTATTGTCCGACAGGTTAAAATCACAAAACTTACACATTAGGATTATATTACTTTTTCCATTTCTTGCAATAGGTTATATGTTTAACAAAAGTATATGTTTGAACAATTTATGACTATTGTTAATTATATGCTCTTCGCTTAACGGTAGAAAGCTTTTGTTTTTTCTAAATTTTTTGACTATTTGTATATTTTCCACTTGGAGTGATTTAATAATTAATTACATTTTCTTAAATTACGTAATGCTACAGAGTTGCGGCTTTTGCTAAAATTTTCAACTTTTTATACGCTTTTTCCAAATTGATGCAATAATCAGTGCAAGTTATTAAAAATAGTTGTTTCAGCAACTCATTTTTATCTATAACTATCTTCTTTTAGAGAAGTGCTAAAAGATTGCGGCTTTTTCCGAAATTTGTATTTTGCTTCGCCTTTTTACTTACGGACAAATAAAAAATAGATAGAGTTATATTTTAAACAATCACATGCTTTTGTGAATACATTTTTCTCTAATAAACCAGATATTTGTAAAATAATTATCTGACACTAATTCTAACCTGAAGTGATATAGTAAGTCTACATTGTCCAATGAGATCTTATGATCAAGTAATTATTTATTTGAATTATTTTTAATATTGATAAATGTATTGTCATCGACAAAGCACACTTTCTCTATGGAAGTAAGGGGGAGGGGTGAAATATCAAAATATACGCAATCCTAAATTTTTCTTCTACATTTTGCAATAAACTTCTGGTTATAATTTAAAAAAAAACTTTTACAAGTCATTCACAGACCTAGTCCTTCCACCTATTCCTAGTTACTCTATTCTTTGTTTTGTCTCTTGTGTAAAATAGCTTTTTTGTATTAATTAATTTTATTAATATTGGAAAAAGATCAAAACTAATTTAAAAAATATAATTCTATTTAAAAAATGATTCTGATTGAGGTTCACTTATTATTTGTTCATAACTAAGATATGAAAGCAAAATAAAAATAAAATAAAATAAAATAAAAAATTGTTAGAATAAGCTTCTTCATATTATACCTTGGCTGCGTAAAACTATTTACGTTCAATGATTTAAAAAATTAAAGAGTTATTATTATTTATTTAAGAATCTGTATTATTATCAGAAATCGTTACTATCAACCAGTACGGATGTGATTTCACAATCTGTAAAATCAGAAATTAAAACTATTGATCAAGTTAACTGTACAAATAACAGAAAATACTTAACGTAATTCTTGACCAGATGAAAAATGTATTTAAAAATTCGTAAAATTACATATTTCTAAAAAAGATCTGCTCAAGTTGCTCCACTGGCAGTCAAACCACAGATCTTCCAAATGCCGGTCGGGTGCTTTTCCAATTAAGCTTTTAGGGAGACCGAGAGAAAAGTCTTTTTATAGAAATATACGCTATCTCAAAACAGGTGTAACATTTATGATTAAAGTAATTATGGAATCTGTATTATCATTAGAACCAGTTAGTATCGATCAGTATAGATATCATTTTGCAATCTATGACATCAGAAATAAAAACTATCAATCAAACTATCATTATTATAAATAATTTTTGAAAAATTTTGAAAAAAAGGAAAAATCTGCAGTTCATCTAAAGATTCTAGAGATAATAAGGAAAATGAAAGATGCAACAATGAAGAATGCAATATACCCTGTATCAAGGATGTCAATCGAATGTGCTTATTGAGCCATTACTGATTCTGAAAACTATCCTCGGCAAACGAAAGGGGAGAAATGTGACATTTTTGCAGGATATAGTATTTCGAAAACGGAAAAGGGTTTTTTAAGTGGAACATGTCAAAGTAACATTTTATATAAATTTGTTTACTCTCTAAATTTAAATCAGTGATATTGCAGTGTTTATTAGTGAAAAACCTAATCTAAATATATAATATATGTTTTAGGCCTCTTATCACCGGATGGTATAACAAGTTCTTTTCACGATGTAGAAAATGGTCATTCTAGGAACGAAACTGTTGCAGTGTTATATCGAAAAAGTTCTTGTCATGCAGTACGAATTCATGCAGAAATTAAACGCGTGCCTTTTATGATTGGACCTTCATGTGATCAAATTCTGCCTTGCGTCCAACCTGTATTTTTTGTAAAGAAGTCATTAAACTGATGAGAACAAAATTAACTGATGACAAGGAAGCCAAAGTGTTCGATAAAGGTAACAGTCAAGATAAGAAAGCACCTCTTTTTATTGGATCTATAAAGGCATATGTCGACTTATGTTCTATAGCAAATAGTGTCGTTGCAATTTTTTAAGTGAAGACTAACTTTAAGTGAAGAATAGCTTTTAAGTGAAGAATAACTTTTTTCTACATGTGCTAAGAACGCTTGATTACAAGCGTGATTTCCGGTCCCTTATTTTAGCTATATGCATCTTATTTTTCCATTTGTACCATACTGTTCATTAAGTGTGTTCATTTCTATAGTTTTTTTATTTCTCAATTATTAAGCACCACAAACTTTCTAACCCATTATCAATTTTTTTTTTACAGGTACTTACAATGATGAATTCTGCTTATGTTTCTCCAAATTTACATTACCTAATACTTTCTGAAAAACATCCTGCTCTTAAAGAAGGCCGTGAACATGTTCTTACAAAATCAACTTCTTGAAAAGGAGACTACGTGGCAACCAATAACATAAGTATCGTTGTTCGTTGTGTATTCATTAGTCTGAAATCTTATAACAGAGAGGAAAAAATGGAGGAGATACCGATGATGATGATCTCTCCCAATTAATTACAGTTTCAGGCTAGTGTTTTAGTCTGCCTTAATAATAATAATAATAATTAAGTAAATTAGGTTTTCAAATCATTATTCGTGTAGACAAAACTTAATTCAGATGTAATTTATGTCAAACAGGCCAATAACTGTATTTGTACTAACCATTAGATAACTGTTGAACAAATCGAGTTTATTTCATGTTCAAAGCATACCTGTGGATATTAAGATACTTTAAATGTTAAATGAAGTCTTTGAGGACAAAAATTCTTTTAACTTATATCGAGGTTGTTCGTTGCTACCACTCAAAGGGTCTGTGAACTCTGAACTTCACGTCATTCAATACAACATTGTCGTCCAAAATAAAGAGATACGCAAGTACCTTTCGGTGGGCTATTATCTTGAACCTGATAGTGGTATAGACGCCCTTAGCGACATTATCATATGTTGCTTGTCCAAAATAAATTCTCCGACAGACATCAGGTAGCAAAAGGCAAATTTGGTGCCTTTTTTTTAGAATGGGTTCACAATGGACAGCCATGGGTAAGCTGATTATAACATTTAAGTAAAATAATTTAAAGAATTGTGCTAGGAAGTTGGAAAAAAGTGAAGAGTAATTGGACATTAGTGATATTTATAATGATCTGAAAATGCGAGGTCAGCAGTACTCTTGTTCTTTCATTAGTAATTACAAAGCAAATGCAAATGGATTAACTGGTGTAGTTGTCTTACAAAAAGAATTGATAACAAAAGTACCACTAAGAGTTGTTGAAATTATTTTCGATTGTCTTATTCCCACTGCACAGGATTCATCAAACCGTTTGTTGGACATTCAAGTAATAACAGATTTCTTGCCACCAATTGATCAATAGATCACCAATATCTCAGTTCTGGTTCATGTTGGTATTTTCGCTCTTGGACAAGCTGCGATGAATGTAGCCTTAAGCCAAGAATGTGATGTTTTTACAAATCATGCAGCCAATGAAGAAATGGCTTTCCTGATATTAATGATAATCATCTCTTCTTGTCAAAAGGTGAGGTAGAGAACGACACCTTATTAGCAAAAAAGGATGCAGGAGTCGATGCTCTTATTTATAATAGTAGCAGCTTAAAAAAATCTACTCTTTTCTACTCTGCACTATAACAAGAATGAATGTTTTCTTGCAGGAAATTGATCTGAATTTAGTTATTCGCAAGAATGCGGTTGATGCTTGTGGAAACACAAAACGGAAATTGTCTACTATGGTCGATGATGAAATTATTAGATGCTTTGTCAAACCTTGAGACACAAATTTAACTTTAAGATAGGCACTTCGAAAAGCTTTGACGGATACTGGCACAAAAAAGTTCTAGAAAAGTAAATAATTAATATTTTCCTGAAAGATATTTTTTGTCTTGTGTATTACATTTTTTGTTTGAGAATTTATTTAAATATAATTTTAAATATATTACTTTTTTTCTGGTTATTATTCAAGTCCAAGCAGAAAATTTTATCTTCAGCTAGGAAAAATGTAAAAACTCTTTTCAACTATGGTACAATATTGCACTAGATAATGTAAAGAAAATGCTTTCAGTAGCTTGTAGCTTGTAGGGATGGCTTACCAGCTATTTTAATATTTTGGAGTAACATAGAGGAAAAAACTAAAAGATACATTAAAAAAAAATGTCTTTACATATAATTTCTCAGTGTGTAGAAAAACTGAAACACTTGAAAGGATCAAATACTTCTATGGGTTCTGTTTCCTATAGTAAAAATGTAAATTTCATAGCTCAAGAGGAAACAAAATTATGTTAATTTAAATTCTAAAAATATATTATATATGATATATTTTTTATTGATTTAATGTTCACAATTTATTTAAGTTGACAATTGATTCAAGTAAACAATTGAAAATCTCTAGCATAAGTATTCATCAAATTATATATTTTTCAGAATGACTCTAAAAATAAAGCTGTTTAAGGAAAATATGAGGATGCGCCATTCCAAGAATACGTTAAGACTAATGAAGTTTCGGATTCCAGAAATTTAATAAATGTAGTCGCCTTAGAAAAAATGATTAAGTAGTCAAATTAATCATTGAAAAATTTAGAAACTTTAATTTTCAGAAAGCTTATATTACGCTTACTCAAAAAATAATTTTTAAAAACTTCAACAAAGCGGTGTAATTAATTAAATTATTTGTTATTATTTATTATTCTGACATATTATTACATATTGTGTAAAGTTTGCTTCTGCTCCAGAATTTATCTGTAAACTACTATGTTAATAAATTGGGTTTATATTTACATATACTTGTTTGTTAATTAGCATCTTCATCAATTACGCCAGTTTTACATTAAATCATGCATTAATTCTTTTTTAAATTTTGATCATCTACGTTTCTAGACCCCAGAGACCGGGGAGTTTAAGTTTCATTTAAATTTTAATTTTCTCTTAGTTTTTCATTAAATTTATGTGAAAACAATTTCAGATTTATAAATATCGAAAAAATAAAATCTGAATACGTTTTACTTGATAACATTTATTCTTAGAAAGAAAATAGTATAGCATACGTGGTAAAATAGATGCTGAAAATTAATTACGTCTTCAGATTTTTATATTTATTTAATTATTTATCTGAACGCAATCCATTTTTAGACAAGCGTAAAAGAAACGTTTTGAATGAAGAACAACCATGAAAATATCATACGGTATGTTATACTTATTTCTCTGGACCAAAGAATAATTTTATAAATGCTTCTTGATTCCAGCTTGAAAAAAGTAAATTTTTGAAACTATATTCTCATAATTTTATTTTTTCATCAACTTTTTTACTATGACTTTCTAAAAGATTCAATATTACATAAAAATCTGATTTCTTTTTATTAGACTCCGTTCTCTGATTTGAAAATAATTTTTGATTCCTAGAGTTTAATAAATCTAAACACTTTCACTTCAGACTGAAAGGAAATTTACCTGGATTTGAGTATTTACGAAGCGATTTAGCATGGTTAGCTAACAGGAACATAAGATTCCTCCCTATGTTTTGAAGATGTTTGAAGATGATCTCGGTCAATATTTAGAAGAAAGGAGTCACGATATCCAAGGTTTCATATAGGTTTTGAGTTTCCAGAAACGCACTGCAGATACATAAAATGAATTATTCAATGGAACTAAACAAGGAAATTTCAGTCATCTATCGGACGCGAAGTTACAAAACTCTACCCACCGCACTGGTCATTAATGCTCGCAGCGGCAACCGTTGACAAACAGGTTCAAAATTTCTTGTTGCGCTCGATATTTTTGGAAACATTAATCAATTTTAATAGTTCTTCTAAAATTTCATTTTCGGATATTGAAGTGGACATGCTCGAGAATATTTGTGTCCGCATCCCGTTTCGTGGTCAGTGCTATCAATGTATAGTAAGTTTAATTATTGGGAACCTAACGTGAATTCCTCTTGAAATGGTGAGATTTTGCTTAATTTTTCCTTTTTTAGTGCAACTTCGAGTGCAGAGATTTGTAGAGAGTAATATACCTTTTTCTATTAAAAATTAATCAGTAATTTTCGGATACCTGTGGTTTAATAAAATTCTAAATGGAACATAATGTTTGTGAAATAAATATGACTGGGAAAATTCAGGAGTCGTGGCAGGATTTTAGCGTTGTAGAATTGGTAGAAAGTGACTAGATGTCAATGTTTCGATAGTCAGCGACACAGCTATTCTGTTCATATCGCTAAAGACAGGGTAATGAGAGACATAATAAACTTGAAAAACCTGGTAAATAATGTAGTGTAACCGATCATTTATGCTAAACAATAAATTTATATTTCTTTCCGATAACTGTTGATTGATCTGTTCCTCTTTTCGTTTGACGGAATTTTGATTTTGCAGCCATCCGAGGCCTTAAGCCAAGATAGCCAATTGGGCCTATCCTGCTTTTTTCTTTTATTCCGTTAGGTCCCTTGTAGGTGGAACAACAGGACTGAGTTAAGGTAGGCCATCTTGTATTTAAATTTTTTTAGCAAGAAGTTTCTAACGGGCGCAAAAATCTCTTTACAAGGTGCAGCTTCCTGAACCCGAATCTTGAGCTATTTTAGCACCGGTCTAGTCGCGCCGACGTCCTTAAGGCTCGCGGTAGGTTCTTTCGTCCTCTTCCCGTAAACGTATGAAGATGTTTCCTTAGCTTGTTTCTCCGACTAAGTACCATTGCTGGCTACGACCTAATTCCCTGTCTTCATTATCTTTTCGCTAAGTTTTTCGTGTATGTGCCGTTAAGATTCATTGACCATCTCCTGTCCCTAATTGGAAGGAACCTAATTCTTTTCGGATTACAAAAGAACTTTATTGTTTAATTGATGTTCTGCATTCATTTCAAAGCCTTCATGTGTTTCTCGAAATACTCCATCAATGTCAGTGTCAACTCGTGTCTCCGACTTCTGGATTCTATCCAGATTTTCCATGATCTCTAATTACCTCAAAATATCTCCTAACACATGCTTTATTTCATTGTGCTTTCTCCATATTTGATCCCACGAACACCCTCCCCCTGTATAGCCCACCATTCGGAGTAAACGTTTATTTTACATACGTTTACATACTCTACGAAGCGATGACCATTGAATCATTGCCCGTAACTGCGTATTTTCTTGTGCAACCTTATTCAGCAGAAGCCTTCAGTAAAAGAGTTTCTGTATCAGTGTATCAGTGGCGACTTAATTACCTATTCCATATTTTGGCTAAAAGATAGCTTTTTTCGACACTGTCTTACTTCGCGAAATGTTGATCAATAGATTTCGGACTATTAATGTTCAAAAATATAAGATTTCAGCATAATGAAACCGTCAAAACCTCATAATCCATTTTTAGACATTAGTCCATTTTTATTGGAGCCGATCAGATATATACAACATAAATTAAGTTCAAATGCAGCTTTTCGCTTCTTATACATATTCCGCATTCGTCAAAGTGAACTTTACTGGCTTAGACAGATAAAGTACACCACCACCTAGATAGGCTTCTTAACTGTTTCAAACATGGCACATACAAGAAGGAAAGTATACTTGCGTTACATAAATATAAAAATAATATGATAGCTACCAAAAAGTTCGCTTGCACCTCTCAGCAAATAATTATGTTTTGGAAAATTCTGTCTCTGTTCATAAGCAAAATCTAGACGTCTGTTTATGTATGTTTATAACAAGGTCGCGCCTAAACATACGGACCTGGCAAGGAGAACGAGGACATGGGGCATTGCTCATAAATTGATTTGTTATATAGATTTATCGCAACTAAAAGTAAACGTGTAGCAGCTTTTCATGTTGCTTAAAAACAAGCCTATATGTGCTAAAATAAATTAAATTTATAAACATAGTAATTTACAATAAAATTCTGTAAGATTTACATTTTAAATTAGCATTGTATTATAATAATTTAGTTAGTCCATTGCATTACTGAAATTTTTAAAAATAATTTATGAATAAGCGTAGTACCAATCTTTCAAAGAAAGATAGCAAAGTAATCCAATACACAATTCTTGGCTCAGATGGCTCTAGCAGAACAAAATTCAATCGGTATAGTAGTTATTCAAATTTTTCTAGTAGTCGATCCTACTGCGGATTAAACTTAAAAGTAAAATGTTGGAAATTTATTCTTTCATATAATACAATTATTTAAATTATTAAATAAATTAGAATCTAAATAAATTATTTAATTTTTTTTGCTTCTGCAATGAAGTTTATCAATCCTTTGGAAAATGTGCTTTTAGTAGTATGAAGGTACTCTTGAAACTGTGTACGCTCGTCTGTTTCTGGAACAGCTTTATCTTTCGTTTCATTCTGAAAAAATGTTTTGAATATAAATTTATATTTTATTTTTCCAGTATGAACTTTGCAACCTCAGCTTGTATAAAGCATTTATTAAATTTAAATTTACCTAAAGTTTCTTACCTCTTGACTTTTCATCATTACAGATTTACTACAGGATACAGTAACCACAGAAGTGATTAATCCTGTTAAGTATTCAAGTTGTTCGACACATTGTGAAACTGTAAGCAAAGGGATTTTCTTTTCTTTTGAAAGTTCAGATTCAACCAGTTCCTCTATTGGACTCCACCAAATGAAAATTACTGGTAAACCACGCTTTGAACTTTCTTGACAAAGCTTTACCACATTAATATCTTTCAGTAAAGTAACATTTAAATTTTCATCTGCATATCTTGAAGTCGAACAGAGAACAATCTTTCGCAAATTTGTACATTTTTTGTTAGTTTCCTCAATCAGATTCTTTGTAAATAGATATTTTGACGAAGATTTCTTTGAAGTTTCTTCCATCCTTTGAAGATCAAATATCA